>CANXYC010387551.1:0-10663 GCA_948193065.1 Aleurites moluccanus
GCCAGAGCTTTGATCAAAGCCACATGGCTCTCAGGATTGGTTTTGACCTTCAGAAAGGACACAAAACCAGTGGGCTCTAGCAAAGGTCTTACCGGAGTCTCCTCAGATAAAGCATCAGCAAGGTAGGCTAAATTTGATCTATCCCCCTATTCCTGAGCATGGTATTCCAAAAAAAAAATGAATGAAAAAAAATGATAAATTCCAAAATAAATAAATGAAGGATAAGGTACCTCGATTCTACCATCCTAAGAAATGTGTTGCTTGGGTTCCTGCAGCAAGTTCTCCGGGTTAGGATTATCCAGTGGGGCCTCATAGTTGTGATGTCCCCGATTGCTACTTCCAGAAGCTGAAGCCATCAAGAGGGAGAGAGGAGAAGCCTTAGAGAGAGAATCTAGAGAGAGAGAGAAAATGAAAAAAATGGAAGAGTGAAGAAAATGAGGAACCTCACCCTCCTATTTATAGATTTTGAGAATCTCAGAAATGACCGTTATGTCCCCAACTTGGCCAAAAACAAGAAAACTCGTATTTCTGGAGCAATTCAAGTCGGAATCAGACGCAGTTAATTTTGTTGGATCCGTAGGATTTTTCCCTACCCATAAAGCTATCATTCGTCCAGATCAGACATTGGGAGCATCTGTAATTTAGAAAATGATAGAGATAAGAAAATACCAGAAAAGTGAAAAGTTGTCCGGAGCTTGACAGATCATACTTGTGTACCTCCAGGCCCTGCAAGACGCAGTCGAAACTCCTCATTTTGTTCCAAATAGACAGGAATGACCCAGTTCACCTACATCACGCCTGTCATTCAGAATAGACAGCCATGATGGGGGGCAGCTGTGAACACTCATTTTTTTTACACCCCTCGGACTCATGCCAACTCGAACGGCATTCCTCGGAACCAAACCCACGCTCGGACAGGCTCGGAATGGCTTCAGAACGAAGTTGGGCCACAAGTGCCGCCCTCCAGGCTTGGCATTGCCACCAGAAGGGGGTGGCGGCTCCTCTGGGCGGCAACCGCCAAGCCCGAGGGCGACAGTGTGGCTCCTTACTGCGGCTGCCGCCCTCCTTCCCAACCTATGCAGCCAAGGCACTGTGGCAGCATCGCCACCCCCTTTTAGCGGCATTGCTTTCTCTTGCCGGCTGCAGCGACGATCTGCACCCAATTTTTTTCGAATCCCACATCGAAAATTGATGGGATTCAACCCCCGAAGCTCCTATTATAAGTAGAGAGCCTCCCCCCACCTTCCAAATAACAACAACAGAGGAACAACAGACAGAAACATGCCAGGACTCGCAAAAAGCAAGGAAAAAAGACAAGAAATCATTATCGTCACTAGATTTCATCTTTTTTCCTCTCCAAGCGATATTTTCTTCTTCTTTAGCTCTCTTTCGATTTAAAAGAGTTACTATTATGGGCATATTAAGCCTCTCAGTTGAATCTTTCCTCGAAGTAAAGTCCCACCGCTGATTCGCTTTTTTAAGAGCTAAGAAAGCATCCCGACCCATCTCCTGGGGAGTCATCCGATCTAAGGTGGAATTCTGATCCGGAAAAGCACTCCGTCCGCCAGCATCCCTAAAAGCTAGGGCAAAGGTATGGTCTCCTTACTCATCTTCTTTATTTTAGTAGAGCATTAAAATAAAGAATCAAAATATGATTAATTGGGCATAAAATCAACCCTCCTTTGCGAGAAGGAAGAACTGCGTGGGTTTTGATTCCCATTCTACGGGATACGCAGGAAAGCTGTATGAAAGCTTCAAATCCAAAAAAAAACAACAAAAACCATCTCTTTTCCTTTGATTATTTGCTTAACTTTATTTGTTGAATATACTGTTTGAGGAATGTGTGATCAATCTAGAACCCATAAGGGCTATAGTTGATATCCCCTATTTTTGAGATTTTGCGATGTAATAATTTACTTTTATCGCTCTCTTTAATTATTTTATTCTATTTCAATTGTTCACAAATTTATTTATTTGCTCATGCATCTTATATGTCATTCTTTAATTGTTTATAAAAATCATTTTAAATCAAGATTAAAATTGAAAGCCAAGTTCAACCGAAAACTTAGTCCCCGAACCCTCTTTGGTTTCGAGGACTAGTGCACTTTTTCCTTTGGGATAAGATTGGAGTCAAAATGGGTTTTTACCTTAAATTTGCCCTACAAAAATAACTTAAGGTGGAGACTTCAAAAATCAAAATCGTTTTCAAATAAAAGGCGCTAAGCTCGTCGCCTCCGTGAGAAATTGCCCCATAATGAGCACTCTGATGCCCCAATGCTCTCTTTTTCCTTTCGAAGAGGGCGGGCCCCGATGGTGGTGCTCGAGTGAGGCCTCATAAAAGGATACATGTGTAGAGCTTAAAGATTGCTTTATGAGATGGGTTGCATGGGATTGGATTGCATAGCTCCACTAACTCATATTTTAATCACAGAAATTCTGTATTTCTTTGAAATCCATCACCCAAAACCGTGTTCCAAGCAAAAATAAGAGAAAAAATCCTTCTTCCTTGTTGTTGTGTTTCGGCCATTGACAATCAATTGAAGCTTTGAAGATTTTTTTTCAAGCTTTTGGTAGATTCAATCATCCCATCTTCTCCATTTCTTCAACCAAAGCTCAAGTCTTCAATTGGGAGAGAAATTTGGGAGATTAGGGTTCAGCCACTTCAAAGGAATTTATAGGGGAATCCTCCAGGGGAAAGGAGAAAGTGGGAGAGCAGTAGGTGCTCGGAGCCTCGGAGGGGCATTTGGGGTCTTTTGCACATATGATGGGTTTATATATATGTTATTGCATTTCTAGTTTAAGATGCTATAATTTGGACATGTTATATGACCTTTGATCATGTTGGACTGATTTTAGACCAATATGGTCAAAGTTGCCCCTAAACGTGCCAATCGGCCAAAACTGGGGTTACCGAAACGGCTAAAACTGACATAAAATTTGAATGCATATAAAAATTGGTCTATAAACTATTTTGACCTCAAATCAAGCCTAATCACCTTATATATATGTATACTTGTATCTTAGATGTTAAATTTACATATCATATATTGATAGCATGTAAAACCAGAAAGTCCCTGAAAAACGAGAAACAGACCTGTAATTTTGTAAGTCGCTGCGACAGCGCAACTGAGCCTGACGGGCCAATTTTGTAAGTTATTCTCGATTGATTCTATACTTGTTCATATGGATATCTTGACTATATTGCACCATATATGAGTTGTATTTGTTGCATTTTCATCATATTTTGAAACATTTGCATATGGTAACATAACAGGGCTACTTTGATGGTGTAGCGGGTAATTCCATCGACCGTGTGCATACTGGTACTACTTGCCCTAGCTAGAGATAGGGAAATGGCTCTAGCCATAAGAATTGATCCTCCTTATGAAATTTATATGGAAATGGAGATATGGACAGAGGTGGCAGTACTATTTGATTATTTGACCCAATCTTATTTTACCTTATGAATTTGATCCATTTTATTATACTGTCATATCTTATCATATATATATAATTGTCATCATACCTATTATTGTCATAAGTGTTCAAATGTGTATTCATAAAATGGTTATGCATTTCATATTTATAGATTCATTGAGTATTTTTATACTTACCCTATAGTGTTGAATCCTTTTCAGGGAAAGAGTGAGGCGCGGACACCCTCGGCTAATTTTGTACTTCCATCCTTAGAGTAGATGTATAGTTCTTCCCTAGTATAGCATAGAGTACTCTATGATATTATTTGTAGATATTTATATGTATGATTTGTGGACATGTACAAAATGTAATTATATGTTATGATGTGAATGCATATGTATGTATATACTGTAACAGGGGGTGCAACTACTATGGTATGCCTATCTTGTATTGTCATATGTATGGATTGATATTATTGAGAACTATTATATGATTTGTGATGTATAAAGTTGTTATATGAGTTGACCTAAGTATTGTATGATATGAGTTGTTTATTAGAGGTTGACCTGGGAGATTATAATTGCTTTAGAAGTGTTTTTCTTTGTTTCTAGCATGGGTTAAATGTCGATATTACAGGGGAGATTCTGTCTGTTTTTCTATAAAACTTAAGTGTTAAAAAAATTATTTCATAAAAATGGTTAAGTGTAATGAAAACATGAAACTTGGGTTCTTCGTGGTACTGGTTGTATGAACCGTTCCCGTACCCTAGGACAGTCACAACCCTATAGTGTGGGATGTGACAAAGTTGGTATTAGAGCTAAAGGTTTGAAATTTTACAATGCTTATATGAATTTGATGTTTATATGAACTGTAATATGCATGTGACTGCTTGCTATACTATTGTCTGTTTTATGTATATCATGGAGCATAGGAAATTGTATATCGTCAAATTCAGTGTTTCCTCATTGTTCAAAATTCTGCGTATCCTTATATTGATAAATCTCATATAGTTTGTGAATTGTTGTGTTGTGATTGTTGTGCAGATGTCTGATAGTGTGAGGGGAGGTATACTTCCTCGTTTGGATGACAGTCAGTATACTATTAGGGAGGAACCAGAGGTTAGCTCTAGAGCCTCAGTGCAAGGGAGAGGAGAAGGTTATGAGCCACCTAGGTCCCGTAGGAGGACAGATAGTAGGGGAGAGGATAATGGTCAATGGAGACAGGAACAACAGGAATTTAGGCAGGAGATGGAGAGGAGAAACCAGGAGTTGGTGGATATGTTACAGGCCCACTTGGTAGGGCAGGCTGCAGTAGCTATGCAGCCACCAGCACCACCACCACCATCTTTGTTTCCTATTCCCCCCATAGTACAGCCTGTTATGCCTCCAGCAGCAGTACCACTTGCAGTAGTGCCACCTGTACCAGAGAGGGTACCGGCAGACAGAGTGAGGGTCGGAGGTAGACGTCTGATTCCAAAGGGTGGTGTTTCGCTTTTTGAGTTTAGGAAGTTGCAGTTGCCTTTTTATCAAACTGAGTATGGTAAGGATCCTTCAGACTTTAACAAGATAGTTGAACGGACGGTCAAGGGTTTACCATGTTCAGATGCCAGATTGATTGAGTTGGTAAGATCATTGTTACAGCGGGATGCTTCCACTTGGTTTGATGAGCGGATAGATGGTAATATCAGGGGTGATAATCATAAGTCCTGGGCAGAGTTTAAGCAGAAATTGCTTGATGAGTTCTTACTTGAGGGACTAAGAGACAGGAATAGTGCCAGATTTGAGCAGTTAGTCCAGGGTAACATGAGTGTGTTGGAGTATGCCCGTAAGTTTAGGAGGTTGAGCAGGTATGGTAGGTCTATAGCACCTACAGAAGCACATATGATCTGAAGGTTCCGGAATGGGTTACAGTCAGTGATCTGTAATAATCTATTGGCTACACAGTTTACCTCCCTGGGTACGATTATTGACACCGCGGTGCAGATGGAGATAAATTCTGAGAAGGACAAATCTGGGAGAGATCAGAGAAGATTTCAAGGGGATTCATCCAGATCAGGACAGAGACCCTTTCAGGCTGGTTCTTTTAGACCTGCACAGACACAGCAGACATTTGTTTAAAGAGGTCAGGGGAGAGGTGCATCTAGGGAGGTAGTATGAGATCCCCAGTATTAGTAGCCTCCCAAGTAGCTAGTAGACCAGTACAATAGTTACCAGAGTTGCCTCAGTGTAGTTTTTGCGGGAAGAGGCACACAGGAGAGTGCCGGTTACAGACTGGAGCTTGTTTGAGGTGTGGAGAGCGCGGTCACTTTTACAGGGATTGTCCTATGTTTGGGACTACTCAGACAGCTGGTTCTACAGGGTCACAGCCTACTGTGCAGTTGAGTCGGGGTAGAGGTAGCGCAGGTAGGGGGTAGACCCATAAGGCGGTCGTATTAAGCTGTTCCACCACCTACAAGCAGAGGACAGGGTAGAGTTTTTGCAGTGACTCCACAATAGACTCAGGGCTCTCATGACACAGTAGTAGGTAAGCTTTCTGTTTGTGGTAATGATGTATATGTGTTGTTTGATTCGGGTTCTACCCATTCTTTTATGTCCTCTGTGTTTGCTATGAGATTAGGTAGAGAGAGAAAACCCTTGCAGGTACCTTTAGAGGTAGCTACCCCCTTAGGTAGGAGTGTTGATGTTGATTTTGTGTTTGAGAGGTGTGATTTGATTGTCGAGAGGAGAGTTTTACCTTTAGATTTGGTTAAGCTACCTATACTTGAGTTTGATGTGATTTTAGGCATAGATTGGTTGACTACTCATTGTGCTATGATAGATTGCTTTACAAAGCGGATTGAGTTCAGACCAGAAGAGAGTGATGGGTTTTCTTATCAGGGTGAGATAGATAAGGGTAATCTCAGCTTCATATCAACTATTGGGGCTAGACAGCTTCTTCGGAAGGGTTGTATTGCTTATTTGGCCAGTGTGACAGATACTCGATAGATAGTTTCTGGGATTAAATAGATTCCTGTAGTTAGTAAGTTTTCAGATGTTTTTCCTGAGGATCTACCGGGGTTACCTCTGGTGCGAGAGATAGAGTTTGAGATTGATGTTTATCCAGGTATAGATCCGATTTCCATTCCACTTTACAGGATGGCACCAGCAGAGTTGAAAGAGGTAAAGGTACAGTTGCAGGAATTATTAGATAAGGGGTTCATCAGGCCGAGTAATTCTCTATGGGGAGCACCGGTACTCTTCGTAAAGAAGAAGGATGGGTCACTTCATATGTGTATAGACTACAGGCAGCTGAATAAAGTGACAGTGAAGAATAGGTATCCTTTGCCTAGGATAGATGATTTGTTTGATCAGTTGCAAAGTGCTTCTTACTTTTCAAAGATTGATCTTTGGTCGGGTTATCATCAGCTGAGGATTAAGGAGAATGATATACCGAAGACTGCATTCAGGACTAGGTAATGCCATTATGAGTTTTTGGTACTGCCTTTTGGATTGACTAATGCACCAGCAGCATTTATGGATTTGATGAATAGGATTTTCAAGCCCTTTTTGGATCGGTTTGTGATAGTATTTATTGATGATATTTTGATATATTCAAAGAGTAGGGAAGAGCACGAGGAGCATTTAAGGATGGTGCTATAGATTTTGAGGCAGCATCGGTTGTATGGTAAGTTATCGAAGTGTGAGTTTTGATTAAAAGAGGTATGCTTCTTAGAGCATATAGTGAGTAGGGATGGTATTAGAGTTGATCCACAGAAAGTTGAGGAAGTTTTGAGTTGTCCTCATCCTACCACTGTGATAGAGATTCGGAGTTTTCTGGGGTTGGCAGGATATTATAAGAGATTCATACAAAATTTTACCAGGATAGCAGCTCCTTTGACTAGATTGACTAGGAAGTAGGAGAAGTTCATATGGACAGATAGTTGTGAGCAGAGCTTCCAGACTTTGAATACATGCCTTACCATAACACCAGTACTAGTATTGCCATCTGAGATGGGTAGGTTCTCTATATATTGTGATGCCTCCAGAGTTGGTTTAGGTTGTGTTCTTATGCAGGATGGTAGGGTGATCGATTATGCTTCTAGACAGTTAAAGAAGCACGAGAAGAATTATCCTACATATGACTTAGAGATGGCAACAGTAGTTTTTGCACTGAAGATTTGGAGACATTATCTGTATGGGGAAAATGTGAAATCTACACCGAACATAAGAGTCTTCAGTATATACTGCAACAGAGGGATTTGAATCTTCGTCAGCGGAGATGGGTTGAGTTACTAAAGGACTATGACTGCCAGATTTTGTACCATCTGGGTAAGGCAAATGTGGTTGCAGATGCTTTGAGTCGTAAGTCGATGGGGAGTTTATCGCATATATCTGCATCTAGAAAACCTTTGATTTGAGAGTTCCATAAGTTATTGGATTCGGGGCTATAGTTACAGTTAGGGGATCAAGTTTTGATTACTCAGTTTACAGTTCGGTCGACCTTAGTAAAGGAGATAAAAATTGCTCGGTTGAGAGATCCATACTCGCAGAGGATAGTAGAACAGGTGAGATCGGGGAAAGTTACTGAGTTCACAGTTGTTGATGGGATATTATGGTATGGTAAAAGGTTATGTGTACCAGATGTGGATGATTTGAGATCGAAGATTTTGTCTGAGGCACATTATTCACGGTATAGCATCCATCCCGGGATTACCAAAATGTACCATGATATCAGGGAGTTTTACTAGTGGCCCAGTTTGAAGAAGGATGTTGCAAGGGTAGTCTCTTCTTATTTAGCCTGTCAGCAGGTAAAAGTGGAACATCAGAAACCCTCAGGGCTTCTCCAGGAAATACAGTTGCCAGAGTGGAAATGGGAGCAGATAACTATGGATTTTGTTGTAGGCTTACCCAGGACTCAGAGAGGATTTGATTCTATTTGGGTGATTATTGATTGGCTGACCAAGTCAACCTATTTCTTAGAGGTGAAGACTAGTTACAAAGCAGCACAGTATGCTCAGCTTTACCTTGATAAGATAGTATAGTTACATGGAGTTCCGGTGTCCATCATCTCTAATCGGGGTACATAGTTTACTTCTAGGTTTTGGCAGAGATTTCAAGAGGCACTAGGTACACAGCTTCATTTTAGTACAGCTTTCTATCCTCAAACAGATGGACAATCAGAGCGTACTATACAGTCATTGGAGGACATGCTTAGATTGTGTGTGTTTGATTTTACAGGTAGCTGGGACCAGTATCTACCATTGATTGAGTTTGCTTACAATAACAGTTACCACTCTACTATTAGGATGGCACCGTATGAGGCATTGTATGGTCGGAGGTGCAGATCACCTATGTGTTGGGTGGAACCGAGGGAGAAACAGCTTGAGGGACAAGACTTAATCAGAGAGACAGTGAAAAAGGTCCCTATTATCAGGGAGAGGATTAGGATAGCTTTTAGTCGACAAAAAAGCTATGCTGATCCGAAAAGGAGGGATGTGCAGTTTGCTATAAGTGGAGTGTTTCTGAAGATTTCCCCGATGAAAGGAATAATGAGATTTGGAAAGCAGGGCAAGTTATCACTTAGATACATCAGTCCGTTTGAGATCATTGATAGGGTTGGTAGCGTGTCTTATCGGTTGGCTTTACCTCCTTAGATGAGTCATATACATCCAGTGTTCCATATATCGATGCTGAGAAAGTATGTATCAGACCCTTCTCATATTTTGCAGACTCCCGATATTGAGATCGATAAGGACTTGTCATATGAGGAGTTTCCTATTGAAATCATGGATAGACAAGTCAGACAACTCCGCAGTAAAGGTATTCCGATGGTTAAGGTTCTGTAGAGGAACCGAATAGTAGAGGAGTGTACTTGGGAGACAGAAGCAGAGTGAGACAGAAGTATCCACACTTGTTCGATGCTTTGGGTATGTTCTTGGTTTCTATAGTTTTAAATTCAAGGATGGGAGAATGTAACATCCAAGGTGAAACCCTAACCCTAGCACCTAAACCCTAGTTAGAGTTAGGGGGTGTTTATATGTGATTGATTGTTATATATATTATATGATTTATTTGATGTGTTTACATTTGTGTTTGATTGCTAATTAATTTTTAGGAAAAAGATAAATTAAGGATAATAAAATAAATAAAATAAAATAGCCAAATTTGGGTTACAAAAATAATAGGACTTAATTACTAAAGAAGATAAATAGGAGGGATTTAATTGGAAGTTTATAGGACTTAATTGGAATAGAAGAGTTGGAGGGAGGAGTTAGTGGCAATTTGGTTCATCTTGATTCAATAGAACAATGTATTTGTACATCCTAATCTAAAGGATGCATGTATAGGGCTTAAAGATCGCTTTATGAGATGGGTTGCATGGGATTGGATTGTATAGCTCCACTAACTCATATTTTAATCAAACAAATTCTGCATTTCTTTGAAATCCATCACCCAAAATCATGTTCAAAGCCAAAACAAGAGAAAAACTTCTTCTTCCTTGTTGTTGTGTTTCGGCCATTGACAATCAATTGAAGCTTTGAAGATTTTTTTCAAGCTTTTGGTAGATTCAATCATCCCATCTCCTCCATTTCTTCAACCAAAGCTCAAGTCTTCAATTAAGAGAGAAATTTGGGAGATTAGGGTTCGGTCACCTTAAAGGAATTTGTAGGGGAATCCTCTAGGGGAAACGAGAAAGTGGGAGAGCAGTAGGTGCTCGGAGCCTCGGAGGGGCATTTTGGGTCTTTTGCACATAAGGTGGGTTTATATATATGTTATTGCATTTCTAATTTAAGGTGCTATGATTTGGACATGTTATATGACCTTTGATCATGTTTGACTGATTTTAGACCAATATGGTCAAAGTTACCCCTAAACGTGCCAATCGGCCAAAACCAGGGTTGCCTAAACGGCTAAAACTGACCTAAAATTTGAATACGTATAAAAATTGTTCTATAAACTATTTTGACCTCAAATCAAGCCTAATCACCTTATATATATGTATACTTGTATCTTAGATGTTAAATTTGCATACCATATATTGATAACATGTAAAACCAAAAAGTCCCTAAAAAACGAGAAACGGACCTGTAATTTTGTAAGTCGCGGCGACAGCGCAACTGGACCCTACGGGCCAATTTTGTAAGTTATTCCCGATTGATTCTATACTTGTTCATATGGATATCTTGACTATATTGCACCATATATGAGTTGTATTTGTTGCATTTTCATCATATTTTGGAACATTTGCATATGGTAACATAACAGGG
>CANXYC010387552.1:0-20831 GCA_948193065.1 Aleurites moluccanus
CCCCCCCCCCCCCCCCCCCCCCCCCCCCCCCCCCCCCCCCCCCCCCCCCCCCCCCCCCCCCCCCCCCCCCCCCCCCCCCCCCCCCCCCATGCAAGGGAGGTTAATAGGGAACTAGAGAGGGAAAATTCAAAATAAAAGTCATATCACCCTTCGAGAAGAAAAGATAACACACCTTTTCTAAGGAGTAGGGGAAGGAGCAGAAGAGGAGAAGATAATTGTCAAAAACAAAGAGATACTGAAATAGAGGAAAATGAGTGGAAGTCTCAAAGGTCAGAATTAAACTTAGATGACCATCAACGTATAGTAAGAGAAGGTGAACATAGGAGTGGAGGTAGGCATGATAAGGAAGATGATAAAGAGATGATACTATTCCATACGAGGCTCTCCTTGCTAGATGAGCCTACAAAGAAAATGAAGCATTGAGCAAATATGAGCCTCATGATATCAAAGCAAAAGGGAAAAGAATTTGAGAGGAAATTATGAGAGATAAAAAGAGGAAGGAAGCATACATAAGCTTGTCTTTAACTCTTAAATCACCTTTCATGAGAGAAATTTAAAGGCATCAAATGCCAGACAAGTTCAAATCACCTACTTTGTATAAATATAATGGAAATGCAGATTCAAGAGTCCATGTTCTTAACTACAAGCATGCAGTCAAGCTCCAGATAACTAGTAGTGCAGTTCTGTGTAGAGCCTTTTGAGGAACCTTGGAAGGATATGTGATAAGGTGGTTTGATAGCATGCCAAAGGAGAGCATTCACTTTTTTCCCCAACTAACGAAACTATTTATAAAGAGGTTCGCCTTGAGCATTCCAATATAAAGGAGGACACAATCCTTTGAATGATGACCTAGAGAGAATGCGAGTCACTGAGAGACAATATAGCTAGTTTAGCAAAGAGGCATTGAAAATCACGAGTTTGGACCAAGTCAGAGCAGTCGAAGCCTCCAAAATAGGACCACCCACTATGACTACTTCAAAGACTTATGTAGACAAATACCTCAAAATTTAGAAGATGCACTAGTCCACACACATAAATACATCCGACAAGATGATGCTTACATTTTCAGTTAGTTCTATAAAAAAAAATAAAAAAATAAAAGAAGAGGAGGACAATCAGATGAAGCAAGAGGTAGAGAAAAGAAAGATGACAAAGACAAGATAACATATTGTACACTCTTTGTTAAAACTAATTAACATATTTATCGTAAGATGATTAATATTATAAATCAGTTAGTGAGATGTATGCAACACAAAGAACTTGTCAAGGCAAGACATCTAAATGTAGCAAACTCCAAACAACGAGCTATAGGTACAAACACCTAGTGAAAGGGTAAATGACAACTCTAGCCCTTATGAGTCCATAAATAATAAAATAAGGAACAACAATATTAAATATTAAATATTATATCAAAACTCAAAAATAAGGGATGTCAACTCAAGCCATTATGAGATCTGGGTTGACCACACATTCTCCAAAATAAAATAAAATAAAATATGAAATATATTAGGAAAAAGAAAGTTTTTTTTTTGTATTTTTGGATTTGAAGTTATGAAACAGCTTGCCTGCGTATCTCTTTGAATATGAATCAAAACTCACACAGTTTTTCCTTTTTGCAAAGGGGGTTAGGTATGATTTTAAGAAAAGTTTAATTTTACCTCTTCCATTTTATCATATTTTAGTTTTTTAATTGATGCTTTATCGAATAAAAAAATGTAGGAGAAGAGAGATGTAATATGCAATGCATTAACTTTGAAAAGATTGAGTTTGGAACACAATACCTTACTTCGCGACTTGGGTGGAGGGCGTCTTAGAATTCTTTCGGATCGGAGTTTTATTTTTCATTAGGATAATAAAATTAGTCCAAAAGTCCAAATTAATCAATTAATTAATTAGCCAAGTTGAATTAATTAGTGAAATTAAATTCAAAGTGATAATAAAATTAGTCCAAAAGTCCAAATTAATTAATTAGCTAAGTTTAATTAATTAGTCAAATTAAATTCAAAGTGATAATAAAATTAGTCTAAAAGTCCAAATTAATTAATTAAGTAATTAGTCAAGTTTAATTAATTAGTCAAATTAAATTCAAAGTGATGGTCTTCTATTCCTCCAAACTCAAAGAGAATTAAAGAAATTGGTTCAAAATCAAAAAGAAGTAAACCACTTATGTTAAAGAAAATTGAATAAGGAGGGAGAAGGTAGAGCCAGCTAGAGAAAAATCAATCTAATTATTTTAGTGTAAGTTTTGGAGGCTTACAGGATCTTGTATTTATAAGGAAAGGCTGAGAGCCAAGTCTAGATGAAAAAACGATGTGGGAAATAGAGAAATCCTGTCGGAACCTCTTGGCGGCGCCGCCACCATGGCCGCCAAAAAGCCTTGGTGCTGCCGCCAGTGGCCTTTGGTAGTCCCGCCAAGTGCCATGTGGCACTTCTGGCTTTTTTAGTTTGATTCATTTGGTTTGAAGGCGGTTTGACCCTCGATCAATTTGGCATGATATGGTTTGTTTGTATCGGAAGCAGTTTTGACCTCTAGTCGATCACTGATCAGTCTGGTGTGGTCCCGAGTCTGTTTGGGGTGCAAAAACATGTGTTCATACTCATCCTCTTCTTCTTCCTCCTCCTCCTACTATAGGATCATATGGTGTTCAAGTTTCATCTTCTCCGCCTCCTCCTCCTCTGTTTGCGTCAACGACTGTTCCTCTACTTCATCAACTATTGCTCCTTCTACTCGTATGATGCTCGACTATGAGACTGTATCATACGACAGATTTGATCGATTTTTGATCTGATTCTTTGAAGATGGATAAAAAATAATTGATCGGTCTGACTTTTGATTTAATTTTTAATTTTTTTTATTCGATCCGATTTTTATAACCATGCTTATTAGCGAAAAGAATTTATGTCTCTAATGAGTTTATAATGCATATATAAACACTGTTCCTACTAATAAAATTTTTTAAATTCAACATTCACCATTAGGTGAAATTACTTTTCAAGTTGGATCAAGTGTGTTTAATAATAATTACACTTATAAAGATTTATATTTTATTAATTATTGGTTGCCTTATATATTTTATTTTTAATTTCATAAATGAAAATTATTTTTTCTATTATTATTTAATCACTAATTTTCTAATTTTTAGCATCTGTTAATACAATTGGAGAAGTACAAATAATAATTAATTTAATTAATCTTTCCCTGTACTTGAGCATTATAATATATTAGTAGAAGCATACTTCTTGTCAAGCAGTTATATTTTATTCTATCCTTACCAACAACCAACATAAATCAACTGAATTGTTAGTTAAAGATTTTCTTAATAGGCATCAATTATATATTTTTGAATTGGTTTATAAATTAGAGTTTTGTTTTAGTAAATTCAAAATGTTAAATCAACACTGGATTTATGCAAATGAAAATTATTTTTCAAATATTAATTTTAAAAATTAAATCTTAATTAATAAATTGAAAAATAATTTCATTTATCAACTGAACTAATCTTTTCAGATTAATTTAGCAGTCGAAAAATTATTTATATCGAAATTTGGAAATTTGTATATATTATTTATGATCTTGCTATAAAAATAAATATCAAAATTTTTATTTTTTTAGAAAATTTGATTTCCATTAGAAATTTTATGTAACAATTTCACTATTATAGAATTAAAAATTAAATTTTTAATTTAAAATAATTTTTATGTATTTCTCAAATTTAAAAATTTCAAGATCTGAATTTCTAATCTTCTGAATTACAAGACAAATAATAGCATGAGAATTAACTTTTAATAATTTTTTTAATTTATATGTTTAATAATTACTACCGGAGAATATATTTTCTACAGTCCATTCGCTGTTTAATTGATGGATGTTGAAATAAATTGATTGGCGGTGTCCTTCCATATGTAAAACCCTCAAAAAACTCCGTCTGGTGATTTTTTTTTTCTAGCGTTTATCTCATAACTCATAACACATGACACGAGGTGATAAATTTAAATTTAGATAATTTTTTTTTTAAAAAATTAATATATATATATAAATCTAAGTCATAAAATTATTTAGCTGAAAATTTATCATATTTTAAATTTAATGAATATGTTTAAAATTGACTTCTAGTGAAATCATATTAATAATTTTTAAATCTTCATCTTATTTTATTTTATTTGCGTCAGAACCCATCTTAAAAAATTTTAAATTGCTTCGATGGTTAAAATTTTAAATCTTAAATTGGATTAAGATATATATATATATATATATATATATATATATATATATATATATATTACATTTTTTATGCATTAGGATTTAAAGTAATTACATGTAATTATTTTTTTTCTACTATTAATTTTTAAATATTCATTTCAAGATTTTTTACCTTAGCCCAAGGCTATAATCGAGTTTAGCCAAACTTTAATTTACTTATTTGAACTCTAATTCAAATCAAGTTTAAAAATCATACTCGAGCACATGAAAAGCTTGTTTATAAATTATACTTAAACTCCATTTGAGCATAAATTATAATTGAATTAAACTCGAGCTCGAGTTCGACTCTTTTGAAATTTGTTTTTTACTTATTAGAATATTTAACTTCCAAAATAGCTATAATAAAAAAATATATATTTAAAACTAACATAGAAACAAAAGTTTGGCAAAGACATTTCGGTGTCCAAGTCAGTGAGTCTGTCTAAAAGAATTAAGTAAACTTTAGAACTTAAGAATTTTGAGTGAGTAGTATGGTTGATAGATGGTAAAAAATATTGGTACATCCTCTATTTATATTTGACCTATACAATATTGACTTGACAGGTTAAGATAGGTATCACCAAGTTATTGGTTAGTCAACGAGACAGTCGACTTGATCAGGATTAACTCTACCTCCTGCATAACATCTGGCTAGAAATATGCATAGTTCTGACAATGTAACTTGTTGGTGGCTTGGAGCTCTAGATATTCCCTTCCTTGCCAGTAATGATGAGAAGGTTGCTTGTGCTCAGAGATTGTATAGCCTAGAACCATTATATAGCTCGTTGTCTTCTGGAGTCAAGGAAGGTTGCTCTTGGCACGGAGAACTTTCTCCAAGTTACTTTGCATCCGAGCCTTATCAAGCGAGGAAGCTTTCCTCACATTGATTTTGAAGCAGCAAGGATGACTCTTTGTTAGTTGAGTTTAATTGCCTTTCTTCGAATCGAGCCCCTCAGTATTATGGACTTTTTAACTTGGATATTAGCTCAATATTATTATTCCACATCAACACATATTGTTGGGTCCCTTTGACAACCAAGAGGGGGGTGACTTGGTTGATTGCGGAATTAACAACAAATTAAAATTTACAAAAAGAAGGAAGGGAAGAAGGAAAAGTAACACAAAGATTTATAGTGGTTTAGCCAACCCTTGGCTACATCCATTCCTCAATATCACACTTGAGTATTTTACTCTGATCCTTTTACGGATCCAATATCAAACCCAAGTGTTTAGGCTCACACTCAAACCTTTACAAAGTGTTTTCAAAGGCTCACACTTCAAACCTTTACAAGTATTTTCTCAAAGGCTCACACTCAAACCTATACAAGTATTTTCTATGGCTCACACTCAAACCTATACAAGTGAACCTATACAAGTGTTTTCTATGGCTCACACTCAAACCTATACAAGTGTTTTCTATGGCTCACACTCAAACTCAATAGAAATACAGGAGATGAGAATAAGAAAATCCATTTTTACTTTTTCTCAAACTCTCAAATAATCAATGAGTCTTAACCAACTCAAAAATTTATAATTAAAAGCTCACAAAAATGATTTTATTGAAAATAGGCTTTTTAAGCCATAAACATGAATGAATTGATGGAAAATATTCTCAATTATTATTCTCTTGGTTATTCTCTTGTGTTTAAACTTTTCACCAACTTATATTTATAGTTTTGGACGAAATATAGCCGTTATGGACATTGAAAACCAAAATATAGATGTTACAATACTTTCCAACAGCTAGTTTTGCTATCTAAACTACAAGAGTTGCGCCTGTGACTTTTTATCTCTGCCAGAGCAGTAAATTAATTTTATTGTATATTGAGTTATACAACTCCAAATCATGCACCGTTTTTTGTGTTAAAAACTTTGAGATGTCTACTTCAACTTTTTAATTTAACTCAACTACAAAATTGTCACATTCCCCACTTTATGAGATATGACAGTCCTAGGGTATGGGTAGGCGTAAGGCCACCTAAACCCGTAGAACCCCAATTAACAAATTTTCAAAAAATTTGGCTGAGTTTCCTCTATTTTTCCAACCTTTACCTAGGATCCAAGTCCCTCTCTTCATTAAATTACAACAACCCAACCTACAGAAGAAAAATATTTCTGATATTTTCATCCTTATATCCTCTTCTTCAAAAGAATTTTCATACTAGACACCTCATTAATTTCCAATTCAACATTTATAAATGCATATAATTATATCATTAATTATCATATGTTAATATTCAATATTTACATATATTAAATATTAGTTAATCATTTTACAAATCCATGAAGCATCTACAAAATTTAAAAACCATATAAAGGAGACAATACATAGATATGTATGGTTTTCAGCTGAAGAAGATGAAGCTGGAACCGCACCTATCTACTGAACCCCTGAAAAATGATAAACCACTAAAAAGAATGAGATATAATCTCAATGAATAGTATATATATCACATTACTTGTTAAAAAAAATTCAGGAGGGAAGTAAAAGGTTTAACAATGTAGAATATAGAATAAATAATGATGAGAAATAACAATAAATGTAGCCATTGGAAATGTACAACAAAATTGAATATGTATAAGGTATATAATCAAGAATCTTGGTTAGGGATTACAATGCAATATATATAAAGGTGTCAATAATTGATTCACTTTAATGATAGATTTATAATCACTATATAAAAGCAGAGGCTACAACTGGTAGCATGCTTATCACCCATACTGCTGATCAGACTGTATGGCTGAAAACACCCCTCCCAGCTAGGCACCACTGTAAAAGTCTCACTGTGTACAATGCCTGATGAAATTGTTATCCTACTCCATCAGGTGAGTAGACCTGTCATTTACAATATCAGGTTTGGTTTCAATTCAAGTTCCACATTTGCAATATATAGAAGGCTCAATATCAATTTCAATAAATTCAATGAAGAAATATATATTCATCATAGGATCAAGGTTTGAATCAACAATATAGCAACAAAAATATTAATGTTATTCAAAGTGGCATTCGACTAGATTTTGGCTTTTCAGTTCTAATGGTTATGATTTTGGTTATTATCATATCTAAGATGCTTAAGGTATCAATGTGAAGAATCAATGGTGTTCATGCCAAAATTCAAAACAATAACAAAGAAACTGGCATGTCTACATTATGCCAAATGAAAGGTAAATCAACCAATTAAGCATTTCAATCAATTAGGTTGTTATTTGGCTTCCATAAATCAATGATAAGGTTTAAGAATCATAATTGAACAAGGCAATATAGCAATATGGAATTTAGGATTTCATAAGGCAATGAATATTAGCAAGTTTAATTAGGTTCCATTTCAAGTAAGATAACATATATACATACTTACCTTTACAACACTAGCTCCAAAACTGAGCTCCCCTCTCTAACATAAGCAAAAGGAATGATCCAATAGCTCTTCTTCTTTATCTTTATTCTTTGAAGCTACAAGAGCAATTAGATAGTTTTTAATTCTCAATTTACTTTAATTTCATATAATGTGAGTCAATTGTAACTGTCTTTCTCAAAATCTAAAACTTAATTTTCTGGCAGCCTAGGTTCTTTTGTCAATATCTCTAGTTATACTCATCCAATTAGTTCAATTATTTTTTTCTAATTAAACTATACATCTGAGAGTTTAACACATTAAAATTTTATATTTTTCTGGGTACTACAAGAATTATGGTGAATTTCCTAATTCTTTCCTGAATCCTAAAATCTGTCCTGCAAATCCTATCCGAGCAACCCATACTTTTTTATTTATATCTCAATGTGTAGATATCCAAATTATATTCTGTTTTCACTGAAATTTATAGGAACAATTTTTGTGTTTTGTGTTTTCTCTAATTTTGAATTTAAGGTTCTCAAAAATATAATACACAATAGGGTTTGATAATCCAAACTCTAACCCCAGTCAGTGACACTCAGAACCCCATATATCTTTACAAAGAAATAATTTGGCAAAATTTTATTAAAGACATATATTCTACACATGCATATCTACAATTTTTATGTTTTGAGAATTTACAAAATCTAAATCTATGATCCCAAAAATTAGCTTCCAAAATTCTGTCAAGATTTAGAAATTCAGAATTTCTAAGAGTTACTTTTATCTTTATATTTATTTCACTAATTTAGTCTCTAATCCACTAATTAAGCTCCCTAATTTAAATTATGGAGTTAATTTAAAGATATTACCTCTTTGGAGCTCTTGAAAATTTCCTTTAGATTCCAACAAAAACCCACTAATTTGATGAGAAGAAGAAGCTTGAAGGCTTAAAATTGGAGATGAAGTGTTGTTAATTTGATTAAAGAGAATTAAATAAATTTTTTTTAAAGAAATGGCTAGAAGGTTTCAGCCAAGGAATGAATGGAAATGAAAATGGTAGATTTTTTTTAGTTCACAAAGTGTTTATTTATATAATTATATGTCTAATTAAAAATTTAGAAAAAGAAATTTTAAAGAAATGAAATTGGAATGTATGGAGACCCAATTTTGGGGATGATGAATTTGTGAAAAAAAATGAAATTAACTTGGTAGGGGAGAGGCCATATGGCCGACCACCCCACCCTAATTTTTTTTTTTAATTTATTAGTCAAATTACCTTTTTGACCTTCGTTTTTTTTTTCAAAAACTACAAAATTGTCATTTTCTTCTTGTTCTTCTATTTACTATTTACACATTTAAATTTTTATCAATTTCACTCAATTTTATTTTTAACTCACTCATTATTTATCTAATTTTAGGTATTCCATAATCATTTTTAACTAATGCACTTTCTAAATCTTATAAAATTTCACTATTGATACTCGTTCCTTAAAATTATCCTTAATCATTTTAGAATTTAATTAGGGTTATTATATTCTACCCTCTTAAAATAAATTCGACCTCGAATTAAAATTTTACTAACCTTAAACAGTAAATAGGTGGGGGTACTTCTGTCGCATGTTGAATTCACTTTCCCAAGTGCAATCTTCAACTCCATAATTCTTCCATTGCACTTTCAACATTGGAATCTCCTTATTCTTTAATCGCCTCACTTGCCAATCAATAATCTTGTCTGAAAATTCTTCATATGACAGATTCTCATTTACTTCAATATTCTGAGCTGGAAGGACATGAAAAGGATCTGACAAGTATTTCCTTAAAATAGATACATAGAAAACAGGATGCATATGGCTTAAACTCAGAGGAAGAGCTAAGTGATAGGACACATTCCCAACTCTATCCAGTATCTCGAATGGCCCTAAGTATCTAGGTGATAATTTCCCTTTCTTCCCAAATCTCATCATTCCTTTCATCAGGAAAATTTTCAGAAACACATGGTCACCAATTGTAAATTGTACATCCTTCCTCTTTAGATCCACATAACTTTTCTGCCGGCTAAAAGCTGTCTTCATTAGTTCTCTGATTAGGGGCACTTTTTCCATAGTTTCCTGAATCAAGTTTGGACCCTCCAAATGCTTATCTCCAAGTTCCACTCAGCATACTGGTGATCTACATTTGCGTCCGTATAAGGCTTCATAAGGTGTCATATCAATAGTAGAGTAATAACTATTATTATAAGCAAATTCCACTAATGGTAGGTACCTATCCCAATTTTCACCAAAATCTAACACATAAAGCTGCAACATATCCTCAAGAGTTTGAATAGTATGCTCATAATGTCCATCTATCTGAGGATAGAATGCAGTACTGAAGTTTAATTGAGTCCCCAATGATTGGTGAAATTTTTGCCAGAACCAGGATGTGAACTGTGCACTTCTATCTAAAATGATGGATATCGGTACCCCATGCAACGGCACAATTTTATCAATATATAACTGAACATATTGTGTTGTTGTATAGATGGACTTCACTTCTAGAAAATGGGCTGATTTTGTGAGTCTATCAATAATCACCCAAATAGAATCATAGCCCCTAGATGTTTGAGGCAAGCCCACTTGAAATCCAGAGTCACTTGTTTCCATTTCCATTCCGACAGTTCAATCTCCTGTAATAAACTCGAAGGCTTCTAATGTTCAAATGTTACTTGTTGGTAGGATAAACATTTGATACATATTCAGCTACTTGCTTCTTCATTCCAGGCCACCAATAGAAATCTCTCACATCTCGATACATTTTAGTGGTTCCAGGATGAACATTGTAAGGTGCAAGATAAAATTCATCCAAAATCTTCTCCCGAATCCCATTCACATTAGGAACATATAACTGATCACCCAATTTTAGCACCCCATTATCTATCCGAAACTTAAAAGTCTTCCTTGATTGAACATCTTCTTTCAACTTTACTAATTGTGAATATGCATCTTGTGGGGCTTTAATTTCATCAATCAACATAAGTGTCACTTGAAATTGGGCAATCAATGCTAAGGAATTAGATATCTGCAGCTCCACACCCATATCAAACAACTCTTTTAACCCTTTCACAATTGACCTTCTATGAATTGCTATATGTGATAATTTACCCATTGATTTATGGCTTAAAGCATCTGCAACTATATTTGCTTTCCCCGGATGGTAAAGAATCTGAAAATCATAGTCTTTTACTAATTCCATCCATCTTCTTTGTCGTAAATTTAAATCTTTATGCTGCAGAATATACTGAAGACTTTTATAATCCGTATAGATCACACACTTTTCACTGTACAAGTAATGTCTCCATATTTTCAAAGCAAAAACCACAGCAACCATTTCCAGATCGTGGGTGGGGTAATTCAACTAATGTATCTTCAATTGTCGGGAAGCATAAGCAATTACCTTCCCATTCTGCATCAACACACAACCCAAACCCACTTTGGAAGCATCACAATACACAGAAAATCCACCCATTCCAAATGGCAATGCAAGTATTGGAGCAGTAGTGATGCACGTCTGGAGTTTCTGAAAACTCTCCTCGCAAGAATCATCCCATTAGAACTTAACTTGCTTCCTAGTTAACTTGGTTAGTAGTGCAACTATCTTGGAGAAATCTTTAACAAATCTCCTATAGTAACCCGCCATTCCAAGGAAGTTCCGAATTTCTATAACATTCACCGGTCAAGGCCAATTTGCAACTGCTTCTACCTTTTTAGGATCCATTTTAATTCCATCTTTACCAATAACATGTCCTAACAAACACACTTCATCAAACAAGAACTCACATTTTGATAGCTTGGCATACAATTTGTGTTCCTTCAATGTCTGCAATACAATCCTCAAGTGTTCTTCATACTCTTCTTGACCCTTAGAATAGATAAGTATATCATCTATGATTATGATAACAAATCTATCTAAGAAAGGTTTGAACACCTAGTTCATTAAATCCATAAATGTCGCAAGAGCATTAGTCAACTCAAATGGCAGCACCAAGAACTCATAATGCCCATATCGGGTTCGAAAAGCTATCTTTGGTACATCCTCTTTCCGAATTCTCAATTGATGATAGCCTGATCGAAGATCCATCTTCGAAAAATGACCAGCTCCCTACAACTGATAAAAAGGATCATCGATTCTAGGCAATGGATACTTATTCTTCATAGTTACTTTATTTAATTACCTGTAGTCAATACATATATGGAGCGTTCCATCCTTCATCTTCACAAACAAAATACGTGCTCCTCACGGTGAACTACTAGGCCGAATAAAGCCTTTATCCAACAACTCTTGTAGCTGCACCTTCAGCTCTCTCAACTTAGTAGGTGCCATCTGATAAGGCGGAATAGAAATTAGATCAGTCCCCGGATACACATTAATCTCAAACTCAATTTCTCGCTCTGGTGGTAATTTAGACAAGTCTTTAGGAAATACATCTGGGAACTCATTCAATATTGGAATCTAGTCCAACCCCTTATCATTCACCCGAGAATCAACTACATTAGCCAAGTATCCTTCGCATCCCTTACTTAGAAGTTTCTTTACTACTATAGCAGAAATTATGCAGGCTAAACCGCTCTCCCTTTCACCCTGGAAGACAAATATTGGCTGCCCTTCAGTTTTAAACTCTACTTTCTTCCTAAAATAATCAATAATAGTATGATACTGTGACAATCAATTGTGAGGCATCACCCGAGCACCGAGTCCTATCTAATTGAATGGAATCAGAAACGCTCATTTTGGGGGTAATTTCTCATGGATTGAGACGATCCTAGCACCTTTTATTTGAAAATAATTTTTGAGTTTTGAAGTCGCCACTTTAAGTTATTTTTGTTGGGAAATTTTAAGATAAAAATCCATTTTGACTTCAATTTTATTCTAAAGGAAAAAGTGTACTAGTCTTTGAAACCAAAGAGGAATCGGGGACTAGGTTTTCGGTTGAACTTGGCTTCTAATTTTAACCTTGATTTAAAATATTTTTGATGAACAATTTAGAGAATGATATATATATATAGATAAAATGACATATAAGATGAACACACAAAATAAAGCAATAAAATAAAGCTGTAAAAAGAAAGCGATAAAATAAATAATTACAATTCAAAACCCAAAATAGGGAATATCAACTCTAGCCCTTATGGATTCTAGGTTGATAATACATTCCCCAAAAAATGCTAAAATAAAGAAAATATAATGAACAAAAATAAGAATTCAATAAACAAAGGAAAAGGAAAGAGATGGTTTTTAACATTTTTGGATTTGAAGTTTTTATACAGTTTGGGGAGGCGGGGGACAGAGTGCTCTTCCGGATCGGAGTTCCACCTTGAATCGATCGAAGCACGGGGAGATGGTCGAACTGCCTTGTAACACTCAATAAATACATAATATATTTTTGGGAAATAAATAAAATAAATTTTCAGTATATGGATTTAAACTTTCGGAATGACCAATAATAATTTTAGAAACCTAGTTAGAGCAAAAATAAGAACTTTTTCTGAAATTGGATTTTTAATATATTGAATCTTTAAGTATAAATTTTAAGTGATAAAAGAGTTAAGGAGCTGGTTATCTGAAGCTCAATTTGCAAATGGACTTAATATGAGTTAACGAGGAAGGGGTTTCAGCTTGGCAGAATCTGGAAATCTTGAGCCGGCATATGCGAACTGGGAAATGCGAACTGGAAATGCGAACTGGGAAATGCGAACTAGAAAATGCAAAGAGGAAATGCGAAGTGGAAAAGTGAAGTGGAAAGGCGAGCTAGAAATGCGAAGTGGAAAGGCGAGCTGGAAATGCGAAGTAGGAAAAGGCGAGCTGGAAATGCGAAGTGGGAAAAGGAGAGCTGGAAATGTGAAGTGGAAAAGGCGAGCTGGAAATGCGAAGTGGAAAAGGCGAGATGGAAATACGAAGTGGGATTTGCGAAGTGGCAATGCGAGCTGGTAATGGCGAAGTGGTATTTGCGAGCTGGTAATGGCGAAGTGGTATTTGCGAGCTGGTATATGCGAGTATGCAAAGAGGTAATGGCAGGCCGGCAATGCGAAGTGGCAATGCGAGCTGACATTGCGAAGTGGCAATGTGAGCTGGCATGTGTGAACTGGAAATGACGAGCTGGCATGTGCGAGCTGGCAATGACGAGCTGGCATGTGCGAACTGGCATTGGCGAGCTGGGACTGGCGAAGTGGGAAAATTTGACTAAGTAGAAATTTTTACCTAGGAAGTAGGTTATTTAAAGAGGTAATAACTAATATTATTTTCGACGGCATACTTCTTCTTTTTCTTCTTCTCTTTTCTTTGTTCTTCGTTTCTCCAAGTGAAGACCGAACCACTGTTTCCATTTTCTTCTTCATATTTCTTCGATTCTTTATCAAATTTCTAAGGAAAATTCATAGAAATCTTAAGTATTAATTTAGCTCACTTTATTTCCATCATCAAATTGGAGAGAAGAGCTAAAGATTTCAAGGAATAGTGAAGAAAAGATTTCGGCCATTTGGGGGTTTTGGGGTAAGGAGTTTATTTGTTTAATTTAATTGATTATTTGAGTGTTATTAAAGTTCAATTGAATGGGTTTAGTGTTAATTTACATCAATTTATTCAAAATTGATGAAATCCCTAAAATGGATGGTTGATTTGAAGTTGTAAGGGATGACTTGTTGAATTTGTGTTAGGTTTTGTTAATTAATGGTAGAATTATCTAATTGGATGTGAATGGATAAGTAATTGATGGTTTATTTGATGTAGAATTGGAGATTTGACAAAGGTGACTTTCAAAGTGACCTAATTTGGCTATTTGGTGAAATTGGTGGAATTGGATTGAGTAAAGGATATTTGGAAGCATTAGGTGAGTTTAATATGCATCATTTGTCATGCCAAATGTGTTGAATTGAATTATGAAAACCAATCTTGGAAGCCATGTTTTGGCCGTACCATATTTGCCAAGTTTTGCCTTGATTTTTGTCATGTTTTTCCTTTGGTTTCCTATGCCTTTTTGATCCTTTATATGTTGTTTATTGTTGGAAACCAAATGCTTATTGAATAACCTACATTATGTACTTGTTGTTGGAAACTAGGGCAATTTCAATGTTGCCCCAAAACCTTGCCAAAATGTCTATTGAATAATGCCTAGTTCAAATTCACAGGCCTACCATTGATTTCATCCATAGACCTATCGTTTGAATGCTATAGTCGCCAGCGATATTGGCATGCCAATCGAGCCAACTTATTGAATTGATTTGTCCAACTTTTGATTCAATCCAATATTAATTGCTAATCATAATACCATTGTTAATTGCTTCCTATATTGATATTTTATTGACTTCATACTCATCCAATTGATTTCTGAAGAGTTATTGATATTGCCGATGCCATTGTTTTGAAATGGTATCTATTGATGTGTATTGCTTCTATTGACTCCGAGATGATTTGACAGAGTTGCCGTTTCGACAGTGTAGTGAGTACATACTATCGACCTTGTGCACATTGTATTGATTTGATACCCTGTACTAGAAAGGGATGTCCTAGTCATAAGACCCGTACAGTCTTATGTTTATATATATATTACCCTGTACTAGGAAGGGATGTCCTAGTCATAAGACCTATACAATCTTATGTTTATACATATAGCGATTTGTGCTTGGCACATTTCTACGAGTTTCATGGCTTTATATCTGTCACTTTCATCTTTTCCATGTGATATGCGTTTCATTGCTATGTCATTTCCATCTTGATCATGTGTTATTGATTCTATTGATATGATTGTTTAGTTACAGTCATACTCTATATTTGATACTGTATTTATAGAGATTTGGAGCAGATTGACCCATTTGTTTCATCTGCTTACTACTTATTGATATTCCTTTATCTATTATTTGTTGATGCATATTAGATTCACTGAGTATCATATGTACTCATCCTCTCACTGTTTGCCCTCTTAGGTGCAGAGTAGGAGGCAGATTTCCACCACATTTGACTCCCTGTGGATCCTGCAGTCTTTAGATAGTGTAATTATATTATGAACACTGTATTATTTTATATGATCGTACCTTAACTGCTCCATGGGTTTGTATGGTATAGTTTGAGTATGAATATGTATGTATGGGAATATTGAAGAATATTAATGATATAAATATGTTAATTTCAGAAAGTTATAGAATGAATGATAGAGTAAAAGAATGTATAGTGTATGTGATTGATGATAAGTAAGATGTATGTTTCCGCTGCGATGTATGAGATATTGATGAGATTGATGGGTTCTACGGGTGCCGATCGCCACGGCATCTCTTGCACCCTAGGACCATCGAGGCTCTCGAAAGCTGGTCATGACAGAGGTGCTATCAGAGCTTTGTGGTTATAGAGACTAAGTTGCAGAGGAATAGTGACTAAGTATAGTATGGGTAGAGTTAAGGGAACCATGGAGAAAAGGAATACCTATATCATCATATGTTATATTCATCAAATAAGTATAAGTATTCTGCATTTTTGTAATATACTGAGTACGTATTTTGTTTTACAGACGATTTTACAGAGATGTCCGACCATCGAGACAGAGATAGCAGGGAGGTAGAGGTAGCCTCTAATGAGTCCTTGGTTAGACAAATAGCAATTTTTGAGCGATCGTCTAGATCTTAACAGATTTCAGAGGATTCAGAGAGAGGCGATGACCCCTGGAGAGTGGATATGATGAGAGGATTGATGGATTTATGGAGAGAGATGGCTGATTTGAGACGGGAGCGTCAGCATGTACCTCCACCACCAACTCCTGCAGTAGTGCCACCACCTGTGGTACTAGAGGCAGTTCCAGTGGCACCGGCTCCTGTGCAGCCAGTGAGGGTTCAGTGGGAGCTTGCTGTATAGGGTGGCCGTAGAGTGATAGAGGAGGGTGGTGTATTGATGTTTAGCTTTCTAAAGCTAAACCTGCTTGAGTTTATGGGAGTGAAGTCCTGGAATTTGATTCAGTTTGAACAGTTATAGCAGGGGAACATGATTGTAGAGGAGTATGCGGAGGAGTTCATTAGACTGAGTAGATATGCTACTCATATTGTACCTACTGAGGCTGATCTGACCAGTAGGTTCAGGAGAGGATTACATGCTTCACTACATAATGCTCTATTGGCTACGAAATTCATATCTCTATGACAATTATCGACAAAGCTACTCAGATGGAAGAGAATTTCAGGTTAGAGAGAGAAAGGAGGGATCATAAGAAAAAGGAGGGACCAAGATCCCAGAGTAGGCAGGGGGAGAGTAATTATCGACCTAGATTGATTGAGCCAGTGCCTCATTTTGAGCAGAGACCTTTATCTGGTAGTCAGAGGAGGAGGATTCAGAGTAGTGGCTCACTAGTGGTGCAGTCTGTACCTGCTTATTCGCAGGGTTCTTCTAGACCTGTTACTCAGATGCCTAGTGTACCCATTTATGGTTTTTGTGGCAGGAGGCATGGAGGGGAGTGCCGTATGCAAATAGGTGCTTGCCTGAAGTGTGGGCGGCATGGCCATTTTTTTAACAGATGTCTCCTATGGGGCGATCAGCAGCCATCAGCTACAAAATCTCAGCCTACAGTACAAATGAGACAGAATGTGATTAAAGAGGCTCTTAGTAGGGGTAGAGGCAGAGGTCAGGCATCTAGTAGTGGTTAGGCTCCAGCAGGCAGAGGCCAGGGGCGAGTGTTTGCAGTGAACGCTCAGAAGGCGCAAAGACCTGATAATATGGATACAGGTATGATTTTAATACAGAATGACATAACAAATGCATTATTTGACTCTAATGTCTTACATTCGTTTATGTGCATCACAGTTAAATAGAGAAAGATAATAATTGAATAGGTCCTTAGAGATGAATATGCCTATGAGAGAAAGTATAAACATGAATTATTGTTATCCTAGATCTGTTAATGTGATAGAGTTGCCTGTGTTGTAATTTGATATGATATTTGATATGAATTGGATAACTGCATAGTGAGCAGTTATTGATTGTTATGAGAATAAAGTCAAATTCTATTGTCATAGTTGAGTTCTGGAGTGATAGGTGGAATTTAGAAATTGTTTCATTCTTGTTATTCAAGCTAGACAGATGATAAAGAAGGGATAGTACAGCGTATCTAGTATATGTGATGAATGTGTGAAAGACTTCAATCGGGATTGATCGGATACCAGTGGTCCGAGAGTTCTCTGATGTCTTTTCTTGAAAAGTTGTCAGGGGTACCATGATAAAGAGATAGAGTTGGTTTTGGATCCCAGGATCGAAACCAGACTCTGATAGCCCAATTCCAGGTTAAGCTATTATTAATCAATGATATTTAAGTAAAACAAGGGTTATAATTCATATTTTAAGAAGTTAAGAAAAGATGTTCCAAAAGATAAAGATTCCATGTTTATCTAGTATTTAGTATCTGGATGCTATGGAATTATATATCAGAACTGTTGCAAATACTGAAAGTGCCTAATATGGAAGTTAATGAAGAATGACAAAAGAGTAGAGCCAATAGAAAGTGAAAAATTGTCAAGTCCAACAAATTGAAATAAAGAAATTCCAATGGCGATAGTGATGTGAAGGAATCAGTGTATGGGAAAGTGTTCATGGGGAGTGAACAAGGCATGAAAGCCAAGAATATGTTCTTGTTCCAATACTGAGATGTATGTGTAAATTAAATTCAAGGATGAATTTTTTTTGAAGGAGGGTAGAATATAACACCACATAAATGCATAACATATTTTTGGAAAATAAATAAATTTCTCAGTGTATGGATTTAAATAACCGGAATGACCAATGAAAATTTTACAAATTTAGTTAGAGCAAAAAATAAGAACTTTTTCTGAATTTGGATTTTAAATATGTTGAATCTTTAAGTATAAATTTTAAGTGATAAAAGAGTTAAGGAGCAGGTTATCTGTAGCTCAATTTGTGAATGGACTTGGTATGAGTTGACGAGGAAGGGGTTTCAGCTAGGCAGAATCTGGAAATTTTGAGCCTGCAATTTGCAAACTGGCATTTGCGATTCGGCAAATGCGAGCTGGAAAATGCGAAGTGAAAAATGCGAGCTGGAAATGCGAAGTGGGAAAAGGCGAGTAGGGAAATGCTAAGTGGAAAGGCGAGCTAGGAAATGCGAAGTAGAAAAGGCGAGCTGGAAATGCGAAGTGGAAAGGCGAGCTGAAAATGCAAAGTGGAAAAGGCGAGATGGAAAATGCGAACTGGAAAAGGCGAGCTGGAAATGCAAAGTGAAAATGTGAGCTAGAAATGCGAAGTGGAAATGTGAGCTGAAAATACGAAGTGGAAAATGCGAGCTGGAAATGCGAAGTGGAAAAGGCAAACTGGAAATACGAAGTGGGAAATGCAAGCTGGAAATGTGAAGTGGAAATGTGGGCTGGCATATGTGAACTGGGATTGCGAGTTGGCATTGCGATGTGGCAATGCGAGCCGGCAATTGCGAAGTGGTGAAGTGGCAATGCGAGCCGGTATTACGAAGTGGCAATGCGAGTCGGCATATGCGAAGTGCCAATTGTGAGCCGGCAGATGCGAAGTGGCATATGCGAGCTGGTATATGCGATGAGGTATTGTGAGTATGAGAAGTGGTAATGGTGGGCCGGCAATGCGAACTGGCATTGTCGAGCTCGGATTGGCGAAGTAGAAAAATTTGGCTAAGTGGAAATTTTTACCGAGGCAGTAGGTTATTTAAAGAAGTAGTAACTGATATTATTTTCCACGACAGACTTCTTCTTTTTATTTTTCTTTTTTCTTTGTTCTTCTTTTCTTCATTGAAGACCAAAACACTATTTTCATTTTTCTTCTTCAGATTTCTTCGTTTCTTCCTCAAATTTCTAAGGAAAACTCATAGAAATCTTAAGTACTAATTTAGCTCACTTCTTTTCCATCATCAAATTGGAGAGAGGAGCTAAAAGAATTCAAGGAATAGTAAAGAGAAGATTTTGTACATTTGGGGGTTTTGAGGTAAGGAGTTTATTTGTTTAGTTTAATTGATTATTTGAGTGTTATTAAGGTTCAATTGAATGAGTTTAGTGTTAATTTACACCAATTTATTCAAAATTGATGAAATCCCTAAAATGGATGGTTGATTTGAAGTTGTAAGGGATGACTTGTTGAATTAGTGTTAGGTTTTGTTAATTAATATTAGAATTATCTAATTGGATGTGAATGGACAAGTAATTGATGGTTTATTTGATGTAGAATTGGAGATTTGACAAAGGTGACTTTCAAAGTGACCTAATTTGGCTATTTGGTGAAATTGGTGGAATTGGATTGTGTAAAGGCTATTTGGAAGCATTAGGTAAGTTTAATATGCATCATTTGTCATGCCAAATGTATTGAATTGAATTATGAAAACCAATTTTGGAAGCCATGTTATGGCCGAACCATATTTGCCAAGTTTTGCCTTGTTTTTTGTCATGTTTTTCCATTAGTTCCTTTTTTTATCCTTTATATGTTGTTTATTATTGGAAACCAAATGCTTATTGAACAACCTACATTGTGTACTTGTTGCTGGAAACTAGAGCAGTTTCAATGTTGCCCCAAAACCTTGCCAAAATGTCTATTGAATAATACCTAGTTCAAATTCACAAGCCTACCATTGATTTCATCCATAGACCTACCGTTAGAATGCCATAGTCGCCAGCGACATTGGCATGCCAATTGAGCCAACTTCTTGAATTGATTTGTCCAACTTTTGATTCAATCCAATGTTAATTGCTAATCATAATACCATTGTTATTTGCTTCCTATATTGATGTTTTATTGACTTCATACTCATCCAATTGATTTCTGATGAGTTATTGATATTGCCAATGCCATTGTTTTTAAATGATATCTATTGATGTGTATTGCTTCTATTAACTCTGAGGTGATTTGACAGAGCTGCCGTTTTGACAGTGTAGTGAGTACATACTGACGACCTTGTGCACATTGTATTGATTTGATATCCTGTACTAGGAAGGGATGTCCTAGTCATAAGACCCGTATAGTCTTATGTTCATATGAGTTTTATAGCGATTTGTGCTTGGCACATTTCTATGAGTTTTATAGCGATTTGTGCTTGGCACATTTCTACGTGTTTTATAGCGATTTGTGCTTGGCACATTTCTATGAGTTTCATGGCTCTATATCTGTCACTTCCATCTTTTCCATGTGATATGTGTTTCATTGTTATGTCATTTCCATTTTGTTCATGTGTTATTGATTCTATTGATATGATTGTTTACTTACAGTCATATTCTATATTTGATACT
>CANXYC010387567.1:0-13610 GCA_948193065.1 Aleurites moluccanus
TTTGTATGTTCAGATATATATTAATATTGAGATGTTGATGGAGATCCAGAGGGATCATTAGCTTGAGAATGGTTGTGGGAATTATTTGAAGTGTTGTTTGTTTGTTTTGTTTTTGGACATAGTCCTATTATAGAGGAGATGTTGTCGAATTTTCTTCAGCATTTTTAAGTTAATTAAGCTATTTTTGTCTGTTGCATGCCATATATATAGTTCATTAGGTTCTTCATGGTATTGGTCGCATATGCATCACCCGTACCTAGGACCGTTGCGACTCCTGGGATGGGTTGTGACAATAGTACTTGAATTATAGAGGAATAGTGATTAAGTACAGAATGAGTAGAATTAAATAAACCTTAGAGGGTAGGAATTCCTGTATCGTCTTTTGCTGTATTCGTCTAATATGTGTTAGTATTCTGCATTTCTATAATATATTGAGTATGTTTTTTTTTTATTTTTTTGATAGATTATAGAGATGTCCAATGATAGAGACAGGGATACCAGAGAGGCAGAGGTAGCCTTTAATGAGTCTTTAGTCAGAGAGTATTTAGTTTCAAAGGGTCCGTCCAGATCCCGACAGACTACAGAGGATACAAGAGGGGTGATGATCCCTGGAGAGTAGAGATGATGAGGGGGATGATGGAATTACGTAGGGAATTGGTAGATTTGAGGCGGGAACATCAGAATATGCTGCCACCACCAATTCCAGCACCAGTACCCCCACTTGTTGCACCAGAGGTAGTGCCAGCAATGCCAGCTCCTGTATAGCAAGTTGGGGTTCCTAGTGAGCCTGCTATATAGGGAGGTCGCAGAGTTATAGATGAGAGTAGAGTATCTATGTTCAGCTTTTTGAAGCTAAACCTGCCAGAGTTTAGGGGCGATAGAGGCGATGATCCAGTGGATTTTCTTGAGGAGGTTGAGAAGGTAGTTAGGAGACTACCATGTTCTGATATTAGAGCAGTGGAGTTGGTTGGGCTATTGCTCAAAGGGAAAGCTTGGACTTGGTTTTCTCGTAGGATGGAGCCTAGACTGTATGGTGAGCATCCTCCTACATAGGCTGAGTTTCGTCAGGGGTTGATTGATGAGTTTATTACACAAGGAGTGAAGACCTGGAACCTGATTCAATTTGAGCAATTAGAACATGGCAGTAGAACAATTGTGGAATATGCTGAGGAGTTCATCAGGCTAAGTAGATATACCATACACATTGTTCCCACTGAGGCTGATTTGATCAGCAGGTTCAGGAGGGGTTTATATGCTTTGCTTCACAATGCCCTATTGGCTATAGAGTTTACATCTCTAACTACTGTTATCGATAAGGCAAACCAGATGGAAGAGAAATATAAGGTAGAGAGGGCTAAGAGGGATAAAAAAAGGAAAGAAGGACCAATAGCTCAGAGTAGGAGGGGGGAGAACAACTCCCAGCCTAGGTAGGTAGAGCTAGTGCCTTGATCTGATCATCGACCTTCATCGGATAGTCAGAGGAGGAGGGTTCAGAGTAGAGGACCACTAGTGGTACAGTCAGCACCTGTATACTCACAGGGTTCTTCTAGACCAGTTGCACAGATGCCCAGTGCGCCTATTTATAGATTATGTGGTAGAAGGCACAGAGGGAAGTGCTGGCGTCAGACGTGTGCCTACCTAAAATGCGGGCAATATGGTCACTTTATTAGCAGATGTCCTTTATAGGGGCGAGCAGCTGCTATCTGCTTTAGTTTCTCAGCCAACAGTGCAGATGAGTTAGAATGTGATCAGAGAGGCTCCAGGTAGAGGTAGAGGCAGAGGCAGAGGTCAGGCTCCTAGTAGCAGTCAGGCTACAGTAGGTAGAGGTCAGGGGCGAGTCTTTGTAGTTAATACTTAGGAGACACAGAGATAAAAACAATGTGGTTACAGGTACTATTTTGATTTAGAATGAGATTGCTAATGCCTTGTTTGATTTTGGTACTGCGCATTCCTTTGTTTTACCTTAATTTGCACCTAAATTGAATAAGGAAAGGAAATTGTTAAATGTGCCTTTAGTGATAGCTACACCAATGGGTGGAAGTATTGATGTGGATTACTACTATCCTGATTGTGTGATTGAAATTGATGACAACATATTGCGTGCTGATTTGATAGAACTACTTGTGTTAGAGCTAGATGTGATTTTGGGGATGGATTGGCTCACGAAGCACCATGCTTTCATTGATTATTATGAGAAGAAGGCTAAATTTCAGCCTGAGGGGAAGCCAGAGTTTGAATTTCTGGGTGATAGATGGGAGTTTAGAGTAAATATGGTTTTTGTTATCCAGGCTAGGAGGATGATAGGGAAAGGTTGTTCAGCATATTTGGCTCATGTGATAGATGTGCAAAAGTCTTCTATAGAGCTTGATCAAATACTTATAGTTCAGGAGTTTCCTGATGTTTTTCCTAAAGAATTGCCAAGATTGCCCCTAGATAGGGAGATAGAGTTTGAGATTGAGGTGTACTCAAACACCGATCCTATATCCATTCCTCCTTACAGAATGGCACCAGCAGAATTGAAAGAATTGAAGGGGCAGTTGTAGGAGTTATTGGATAGAGGATTCATTAGAATGAGTAGTTCTCCGTGGGATGCTCCAGTGCTATTTGTAAAGAAGAAGGATGGCTCATTGAAAATGTTCATTGATTATAAGTAGCTGAATAAGGTGACAGTGAAGAACAAGTATTCGTTGCCATGGATAGATGACCTGTTTGATTAGCTGCAGGGTGCTAGTCATTTCTCGAAGATTGATCTGAGATCTGGGTATCATCAGTTGAAGATTAAGAAGGGTAATATACCTAAGACTGCTTTTAGGACCTGATATAGACACTATGAGTTCTCGGTGTTGCCATTCGAGTTGACTAATACACCGGTTGTATTTATGGATCTGATGAATAGGGTGTTGAAACCATTCTTGGATAAGTTTGTCATAGTGTTCATTGATGACATTCTTATCTATTATAGGAGTGAGGAGGAGCATGTAAAGCATCTGAGGATAGTATTGCAGACACTTCGAGAGCATCAGCTGTATGATAAGTTATCTAAATGCCAGTTGTAGCTAACTGAAGTGTGTTTCCTTAGGCATATGGTTTGTAAAGATGGAATTAAGGTAGATCCTCAGAAGATTGAAGCAATTGCGAATTGGCCTCAACCTACCAGTGTTTCTGAAGTCTGTAGTTTTTTAGGTATGGCAGGGTATTATAGGCGGTTTGTGAAGGATTTTTCCAGAAATGTAGCTCCATTGACTAAGCTGACTAAAAAACAAGAGCGTTATCTATGGTCTGAGGGGTGTGAGAGCAATTTTCAGCCTTTGAAGTCTTGTCTAACAAGTGCTCCGGTGTTAGCATTTCCAGTAAAGGGTGAGAAGTTTATTATGTACTATGATGCTTCCCGAGTTGGTTTGGGGTGTGTATTGATGCAGAATCAGAGAGTGATTGCTTATGCTTATCATCAGTTAAAGAAGCATGAAGCTAACTATCCGACATATGATCTACAGATGGCAGTAGTGGTGTTTGCATTAAAGATTTGTTGGCATTATTTGTATTGGTCTAAATGTGAGATATATACTGATCATAAGAGTTTGCAATATATATTTCAGCAGAAGGATCCGAATCTTTGACAGCACAGATGGGTTGAGTTGCTTAAGGATTATGATTGTGAAATCCTTTACCATCCGGGCAAAGCTAATGTAGTAACTAATGCATTAAGTTAGAAGTCTATAGGTAGTCTAGCTCACATCTCGGTTATTAGGAGACCATTGATTCGTGAGATGGGTGAGTTAGTTGATATGGGTATGGAGTTGGATTTGGGATCCTAGGATCGTAACCAGGCTCTGATAGCCCAATTTCGGGTTAAGTCACTATTGATTAATGATATTAAGGTGGCACAAAATAGGGATCCATATCTACTGAAGCTTAAGGGAGATGTATAGAATGGCAAGATGATAGAGTTTACAGTGGAGGATGATGTATTGAAATATGGGAAACAAATATGTGTACTTGATATTGATGGGTTGCGGGATTGGATTATGAGAGAGGCTCACTATTCACCATACAATGTGCATCTAGGAATTACCAAGATGTACCATAATCTAAAGGACGTGTATTGGTGGCTTGGTATGAAGAGAGATGTAGCTCAGTTTGTATCTAAATGCTTAGCCTGTCAGCAGGTTAAGTTTGAGCATCAGAAACCATCGGGCTTGCTTCAGGAGATCGAGTTGCCCGAGTGGAAATGGGAGCAGGTTACCATGGATTTTGTAGTTTGTTTACCGAGGACTACGAGGGGTTATGACTCCATATGGGTTATTATAGTTCGGTTGACGAAGTCTGCTCATTTCTTGGAAGTTAAGACCAACTATTCTGTAGCTCAGTATGCACAACTGTATGTAAACAAAATTGTGCGACTTCATGGAGTTCCTTTGATGATCATATCGGATAGAGGTACACAATTCACTTCACGATTTTGGCAGAAATTTCAGGAGGCTATGGGTACTCAGTTACGATTCAGTACTGCTTTTCATCCACAGACTGATGAACAGTCAGAAAGGACAATCCAAATGTTGGAGGATATGCTTCAATTGTGTGTTCTAAATTTCAAAGATAACTAGGATCAATATCTACCATTGATCGAATTCTCCTATAACAATAGTTATCACTCTTCTATTGTAACACCTCAGACTAAACCAGATTTGAACCTTTAAGGGTAACTTAGGGGGAAATTTTTTCTTTCCTTTCAATTTGTTAATATTATGTATTTATGCATGAAATTGATAGTTATGCATGTTATATAAGTTAATTTTAAGCATAAAAGTGGTTTAAAGGCTGTTAGGACAAAATCGAAAAATTTTGAGTTTTTGGTGAACTGGGGGCAAAATGGTCATTTCACACCCCTATCAAATTTTGATGGAATTAACACTATATTTGAAGGTAGAAAAGAATTTAAGGACATGAAAAATGATATTATTAAGTTTATTTGAATAATTGTTGGAGAATTAAACCCGGTTGAAAATAGTTCCCGGTAAGCAGCTCAATTGAGGTGCTTGAGGTGCTTCTTTTGAACTAAGGCTATTTTGGTCTTTTCCTTTGCAATATGGAGTTATATAGTGTATACAAACTTATGGAATCCTTTCAGGCTTGATTAAATCTAACCATTGGATGAAAAGATGAAGAAATGGATGGTTGGATGGCTAGGCTTCACCAAAAGTACCATAAACCTAAAGCATAGGATTAGTCCTTTGATATTTAAGTTGATTTTTCCCACCTCTTCCATTGTTCATCACCATTTTTAGCCAGAAGTTGCAGCAACTTCTCTCTCCTTCATTTCTTCATTTCTGCCACCATTCACCACCACCATTTCTTATTGTCTTCTTTCAATCTTTGATGGAAACATGTTAATTCCATCATCATAAACACTGATATAACCATAGATTTGAAGGAAAAACTAGAAAAGGAACAAATTAATTCAAAAAAGATTTTGAAGCAATTTTGGTAAGTTGTTAGTTTTGGAATTCTTTTGATTCAATTATGTTTATATGATGTTCCTTGATGTTTATTAGTGATCAAAACACATTTTATATGGTTAGAATTCAAAAACTTGGATTGAAACCCTAATAGGAAGAACTTGAAATAAAAGTGTTGTTTTGATGGATTAATTGCTTCAAATGTTATTTATTTGATATGTATAGCATGAATTGATGGTTGAATGATTGAAACAAATTCATTTGGAAGGAAAGTTAGCTAGGCCGAAACATGTATGGCTTAGGGTTTGATTTATACTTTGTTATTTTATAGGTTTAAATGATGGAATGAGTTGAATTTGATGTATATGTAATGAATTAGTGATTAAATGATGGAAAGAATTCCATTTGGATGAAACACTACTTTGGCTGAAATATTGAACTAGGAAGAATGGGTTGATGCTTTGGTATTTGATAGGTTTAAATGATTAAATGATATACATTTGATATGTATTAATGTTGTATAATTGAATGGTATTGAAAAATGGATGAATGGAATGAATTCCATTCAAGTTGGTCAATATGGACTTTGTTAGTTTAACGTGTTAGGCTAATGTGATTAATAAAGTGAAGTTTGAATATGGTTAAGTGTTGAAAATGATAGAAATGTATAGGTTTAGATATGTAAAGAATGATTGATTTGGGTACTTGAAAGCTAAGTTTGAATATGATGTATGTTTAATATGAAATGATGAACTAAGTGTATAAGAGTTGTTAATATGTTATATAAGTAATGAATATGTATAATGTGAGTTAAATATGGTGATAGATATGTGTTATTGCATAAAGGAATGGAAATAGTATGATTTATGCAAAATGAGGCTTATTAGGTATAATGTATATGCCTTATGTGAATTGGTGTGTTTGATGTTTGTTTATGTGAATTATGTGATTTGTAATGTTATAAAGTCTTACCGGAGTATTATATGTGAAAATAGGTGAACCGTCGAAAACTCCAGCTCGGAGTGTCGGGCTGCAGACCGAATAGGTCTATTGTCGGTGTTTTTGGGGGCTAAGTGGATACATTTAGTAAAAGGTGAGTCCTTATATATAATCATGCATGATTTGCATTATATATGTTATAATATTTCATTGGAGCCAATAAAATAGAGTTTGATACCTAAAAACCTAAACAGTGCAAATTGGCTAGTAAATAAGCCCGCCGAAACGACCAAAATTGACCTAAACTTTGCCAGTCTCTAAAATGAAATCTAGAAAGCCAATTGGGCCACCACTTGTCCCAATCATCTAGTCTCGACCAAAGCTTTGAAATGGTATCTCATGGTCCACCTAATTCTTTTGGTAACCTAGTTAACTAGAAACTACTCAAAAATCCCAAAACGAAACCGTAACGGCGAGTGCCAGTTGCGGCAGCACAACTGAGCCCCACCGGGCAATTTTTTGACCACTACCCAAATTGTTCCAATATTCTTTATATATATATATATATATATATATATATATATATGATCATTTTACAACTATATAATTTCTATTTGTGATATATTTAATCATTAAATGGAGACACAAACATATGATATTTAAAACAGGACTACATCGATGGGTAGTGTAAAATTCCGTTGACCATGTGCACACCGGTGTTAATTAAATTAACCCTTGCTGGAGAGGGTGTAATATTCTCTAGTATTCATAAATTGATTCCTGCTAGGGAGGGTGTGTAATATTCCTTAGTCGTAAAGGCTAATCCCCTTTACGTGTAGTGAACTAAGCACTTGATTATCATGCCTATTATAAACAATGCAAATGAACTTGAATATCACTTAATCCTGTTATATCATATGTGCCTTGACTTGTATATCGAATATTGATATGAATTTTCATATGATTGTTGATATAGATACTTGTTATTTCTTTACTTGTTATTATATATTGATTCTATAGGCCATATAAGGGCGACTATTAGTAAAACAACATTTACTACATTTTTATACATATGGATTCACTGAGTATTTTTATACTCACCCCCTTCAGCGGCTATCAGTTTCAGGTCAGCAGTGAGGCCCGTATTCCATTGGCATATCTTATCCTCACCGTGGAAATTTTGATACTTGTGACATGTAAATTCCAGTTCCAAAAGTATTTGTAAATATTTGTACAGTATAGAGGTTCCATGGTACTGTAAATTAAGGAATGGCAAGTATGTATATATATGTTTGCATCTTATAAATTTGCATATGAGTTATACTATGGAGATATATATATGTGATGATATGAATGAATATGATCTGGTATATAGATGTTTATATTGAGTTGATATTGGAGATCCAGAGAGATCTTTGATTTGAGATAGATGTTGAAGTATATAGTTGAAGTGCACATTTGCATATTTTTCAGCTGGGCATACTCCTTATATAGAGGAGATGCTGCCTAAATTTTATAGAATTATTAAGCCATATTGAGCTTGTTATTGAATTGCATGCCATATAGTACAGTTATTTGGGTTCTTCGGGATACTGGTAGCATAGGTAAAACCCGTATCCTAGGACCATCGAGACTCCTATGTTGGATCATGACATCTATTAGTATGGCTCTATATGAAGCACTATATGGTAGGAAGTGTAGATCTCCAGTGTGCTGGGTGGAACCAGGAGAGAAGCAACTAAAGGGGCTAAAGTTGATTAAAGAAACAATGGAAAAGGTGACTATAATTAGAGATCGGATGAAGACTGCTTTCAGTAGGCAAAAGAGCTATGCCGATCTAAAGCGGAAGGATATACATTTTGCAGTTGGTGATCATGTCTTCCTTAAGATCTCACCGATGAGAGGTTTTATGAGATTTGGGAAGAAGGGAAAACTATCACAAAGATTTATAGGTCCATTTGAAATTCTCGAGAAGATTGGCAATGTGGCCTATAGATTAGCTCTTCCACCTAATCTAAGCTATGTTCATCCGATATTCCACATCTCTATGCTGCGAAAGTATGTATCGGACCCATCACATATATTGGAGATGCAAGATGTGGGACTTAATGAGGACTTTTCATATGAGGAGCTTCCAATGGAAATAGTTGATCGACAAGTTAGGCGATTGCAGAATAAGGAAATTCCTATAGTGAAAGTGCTTTGGAGGAATTAGTCGATAGAAGAGTGCACTTGGGAGAGCGAGCAGGAGATGAAGAAAATATATCCATTCCTGTTCCATCAATGAGGTATGTTTTTAATTTAAATTTGAGGACGAATTTATTTGAAGGGGGCTAAAATGTAATACCCTAGGAAACTCCATATTGAATGCATGATTTAATTCTCAGTTTATTGTTTAAAACCATTGAAATGATTGGAAAGAATTTTAGAGACACAGTTAGAAAGCAAATGAAATACTTTTCTGAAAATCATCGGTGTTAGAAACACTGCAGAGAAAATAGCAGTCCGAGCAACAGTTGAATTTCTGATTTTGACTAGAAGGTAAAGGATCACATTAATGCATGTGTAATTATCGTAAAAAGAAAGAGGTGAAAAATATTTAGAAACACTGAAAAAGTAAGTGATGGCAAAACCATAAATAAATAAAACTTTGAGGGGTATAGTAGAAATTGCTTTGCTTGAGTTTTAGAATGGCTCTAAAACTATTTTTATAAATAAGTATAAATGAAAATAAGCCTTTTGATTCACCACTTTGAAATCAAATTTTCAACAGAATTGTCAGAATAAATTATAGAAGAAGTTAGGGTCAAAGTATGAATACTTGATAGTTTAAGGACCAAAGTGTAATTTGCCATTATTGACTTAATATTTAAGAAATGCATTAGCATTTTTGCTCATGTTCTTCTCCTTCCTAAAGGGTGGCCAAACTATTTCCTTGTTCTTCCTCCATTTCTATAGCAAATTTCCTAAAGAAAATTCAAAGAAAACTTAAGATTAAGCTTTGTTCTTCTATTTCCAACTTATTTCTTTCATAGAATCACAAAGAAAGCCAAGGAATTCTTGAAGCTAGATTTTGGGTGGAACATCAAAGTTGAGGTAATCCATTAGTTTGTTTAGTTTTATGGTTCATTTAGATGATTTAGAGGTTGAATTAGCTGGGTATGGTGTTTGATTGCATCAATTGATGCATTTGAACACTTTTCCCTCATTCTAAACCCTAAAGTGAAGTTGTTTGATTTGGCTTGATGAATTAGTGTTAGTTTATGTTATTTAAGGTTAGAATATGTTAATTGGAGGCTAATGGATGAATTATTTATGGTTGATTTGTTGTAGAAAATCAAGATAGACATACTTGTGCATTTTGCCTCCTTTGAAGCATTTGGTGGAAAATCAATTTTCTTAAGCAATTTGGAGTATTGGGTGAGTTTAATATGCATCAAATTACATGTCTATAATATTGGATTGATGATTGGAATTATATTGTAGAACCATGTTTTTGGCTGAGCCCTTGTTCACTATTCATGCCTTTGATTTTGTTTGATTTTTCCTTTGTATTTCTTAGCATATTTGATCCTCTAAATGATGTTTATTTTTGTATATCTATTGCCTATTGTATTGCCTTGGTTGAGAGTTAATTGTTGAATAATGGGGTAATGTTGGAGTTGTACCATAACCATGCCAATTTGTCTATTTCATAATTTCCACCATGTGTTTGATGAAATGCCTAGTTATATTGTCATTGGCCTATCATTCCTTGATCCATAGGCCTACCAATTTGAATGCCATTGTCGCTAGTGACATTGACATGCCAATTGTGCCTACTGATTACCTATGTATAACAAATCTTTATTCCATACCTTTGTTGTTTACCAAACCAGTTACCATTGCTTATCTATTTCTTATCGCTATTCCATTGATTAAATTGTCACTTGAAATGATTGATATTGAGATAATTGCTATTGGCGATACCATTGTTGCATAATGGTATCTAATGATATGTTTCACACTTGTATTGACCCTAATATGGTTTGACGGAGCTGCCGCTCCGATAGGGTAGTGGGTATATACTGTCGGTAATGTGCACATTGTTTATTAAGACCTTAGCTGGGAAGGGTTATTGGTCCTAGCCATAAGACCTGATTAGTCTTATATTTATTGATATGAGATTGATTTTATGTTTACATATAGTCTACATGTGTTCTGGCCCTATATCTGTCTTACCATATTATACCATTCTTTTGATATGATTATTGACCTACCTATCATTCTCTGTTATTGATTCTGTAATCTGATTATATCGACAGAATGTCATCATTGCTTCCATAGTTATCATTTATTATTGATATAAACTACTTTTTTTGGCGATGCATATTAGATTCACTGAGTATCTTATATACTCACTCTTTTCATTGTCTACCATTTCAGGTGCAGAGTAGATAGCAGAATTCCAATTTCAGACACTCTATGAATTTCTGCAGTTTTTTGATGGCAATGTAATTATATTAAATACAGTATTTTGATGTTCATAATCTAGCTTCTCCATGGGGTATATATGGGTTAGTTAGTCTATGAACATGTGTATATGACTTATTATGATGTATGAATATTGATATGACATGTTATGATGGATGTTACAGCCAACAACATTAAAATTATAGATAGTTTACAAAATTGCAGAATGAATAGTAACTAAGTAAATTGATTAATTAATTGATGGCTATAGATAATTGCATATGATACTAAGTTCTATGAGTGTCGGTTACCATTGGCATCTCCTGCATCCTAGGACCGTAACGGGTCATGACATTAAGATGGAAATTCATTCAACAAGGGTCATGCATGAAAGTCAGCTTGATGAAGCAGAGTGGATTAAAAGGTATCATGATTAGTTAAATGCCATTAATGAAAAGAGAATTGATGCTTTGTACCAAATCAGGGCTATCAACAGAGGACATCTATACGTTGTGAAAGATTCAGAGTTCCAGTTCATAATTCAAGGGAAAAGTTCAAACTTAATTGTGTCAACCATATATGCTCAAGAAGATTTAGAGGTGCCATACTAATGGATTTAGATAGGTATGAATTTTCTAATCCTTGTAATTTAGACCTATTGAAGAGATATTCTATGTAATGATTGAGAAGTTTTTTATTTTATCATGCACTGTGAGAACGAGAACTACATGGACATTTTTCTCCTAATAAAAGCAAATAAAGAAAAGATAAATGATATAGCGAAGATACCTAGGAAACCTAATTTGGGCGCAGTCCAAATCATAATAAAATTCTCATTTTATACCAAACATTGCATTTTATTTGATTCATTTGCTAGAAGAAAGCTTGCTAAGTTGAAAACCCAAAAGGGCAGCCTAGATAGAAATTAGAGTAGGCTCGACGAGTTAAAAACCTAAAAAGGCAACTCAAACAAAAGTTAGAGCAATAATAAAAAAATAATGAAAAAATAAATAAAATAAATTTAATGTGTTATTGAAATTGGATTCCATCATCATGTTTCAAAACGTCCAAGCCATTTTATTATTCAGTCTCGTTTAAATAAAGTTGTGTCCAAATTTTATCTTGTCTCGTTTTAATATCCAACACTTACTCGTTTTAATATCCAACACTTACTCAAAAACAAAAATAAAAAAAAAATGATACATATCTGCAAAAAGTCTAAGAAATTAAATGTTTAAGTCTATGTGGTCCTCCTCCTCCTCTTAGGATGGATGTCCCTCGAACCATCATCCGAGTCCCTATATGTAACACCAAGTCATAACCGAGCCTAGTATAGCTAAACACCTTCGGGAAATTTTTGTTAATTTATTAGAAATTATTTTGATGTGCTTACATGTGCATTTGATTGTTAATTGATTATTTGGATAAAACAAAATAATTAAAATAAAATAAAATAGCCAAATTAGGTTACAATAAATGATAGGACTTAATTGCAAAAGGAAATAAAATTTAGCGATTTAGTTAATATTTTAAAAGGACTCAATTAAAGCAAAAGTGTAAGAGTAGGGAGTGAATGGCACTTTCACTCATCATGATTCAATAGAACACAGTATTGGTGCATTGTAATCCAAGGGATGCATGTAGAGGTTGCAAAGTGCACTTTATGAGATAGCTTACATGTGATTTAGTAGAAAAAGTCCACTAACTATTAAAATACTCAAACAAATTATGCATGTTGCTTCTTCTCCCTTAGAAACTGTGACCAACAAAGAAAAAGAAGAAAAATTATTCTTCTTGGTTCGGCCATGGAAAGGAAATCAAGAAATGGTGCTAGGTTTTGATGCTAAAATGAGATTGATCATCAACTAACTTCCATTTCTTAAAGTAAAGCTCAAAATTTCATTTTGGTTGGAAGATTGGAGGAGATAGGGTTTCGGCCATTCTTGGGATTTAAGGTAGGATGAAAATTTCTGGTTGTTTATGTTTAATTGATACTTTAAATGTTGAGTTTAATGATTTAATTGAAGGATTAAACATCTAGTGGGTAGAAATGCATTGTGGCCGAATTGAATTGAAAAAAATTTGGGGGAAAATGATTTTGTGCTATAATGGTGCAATTGATTGTATGATAGTTATGAAATGAGTTCAAATGATGCTAAATGAATGATTTAATTGATGTTGAACACCAATTTTGGAAGAGGCATTGTGATAGAAATGGGGGATAGGGTTTGGGTGTGAGGAGTTTTTGTGAATTGTTCCAATTAGGTGTTTAAATTTCAAATTGATACATTGAATTGACAAATTGAATCATTAAAATTGAATAACAAATACAATTGGAGGAATACCCCTTTGGCCGAATGCGCTAAATTGGGGGAAATAAGGAATTGGCTTGGTTTAGGAAAAATTGAATGCTTAAATGTTTAATTAGTAGTTTGAATTGTTCAATTGTAGGTGTAATTGGAAGAATTTATTATGGAAATGGAAAACCCCTTTAAACCGAACCTAATTGGGGAAAAAATGAGGAATTTGATTAGAATATGTGTAATTGAGCTTAAGATTATTGAATTGATGTGTTTAATTATTGAATTGTGAAGTTGAATTGGAAAAATTTAGCTTAAATGACATATCCCTTTGTAGACCGAAATGCTTTTGATCTAGGGTTAGGGTTTATAAGGTGAATCATGGGTATAATTTGTTAAATGTGTGTAATATGTTTAGTTGATAGGTGTTTGATGCAAATAGGAAGTAATTGGTACATTTGGA
>CANXYC010387641.1:0-11854 GCA_948193065.1 Aleurites moluccanus
GTGTAATTATATGTTGGTATATGTTGGACATTTTGAGATGGGTTGAAATGTATGTTATGCAACCATATGTTAATATATGCATTCATACAAGGGTGCAGCTGGTATGGTAAGTCTATATGACGTTGGCTTTTGAATAAATAATATGGCAGGGAATTATATATAAGTATGTTGTGAGTTGTTTTTGGAGGTTGAAAGGATGTGATAATGATATTAGAAGTGCTTTGTTGTATTTTCTATTTGGGCAATGTTAATATTACAGGGGAAACTCTGTCCGATTTTCTGTAAACTTAAAGTGTTTTTGAAAAAAAATTATATGTCATAAAATGGTTAAATGGAGTGAAGCTTGTAATTTGGGTTCTTCGAGGTACTGGTATACATTATTCCCGTGCCCTAGGATCGTCATAGCCCTATAGAGGGGGTTGTGACATCATTAATGTTCCAGATTTTAGGCAAAGGGTTAGGAGGTGCCTTTGATTCTAAAGGTGTGACCAGTTTAGATTCCAAAGCATTCTTGTAAATGAAACTCAAGGGCATACCCAAATCTGTGAATTTCCTTTTCAAAGGTTTACTCTTCTGTTTGGTAGAGGTAATGGAAGTGAAGATGTTATTTTGCTGGTATCTTTTCTCCATTATATGGCCTTGTTCTAGCACAATAGTATTGCGCTTCATAGACTTTTCCATGGGTGACTGGGCGAAGGTTTCCTTACCTTGAAAAGGATTCAAGGAAAAGGAAGGGTTGGTGTTGGTTAGGTTAACTTGAGGTGTATTTGAAGAGCTTGGATCAGTTGGTTTGGGCCTGATATGATTCATGGATTTTATCTCATCAATTTGGGAATTCAAGGCTATTGTCACATAGGTCAGTGCATTGTGGAAGTTGATTTGTTGAGCGGTTAAGGCTTTGGAAAAGTCAGCCTATTGAGCGATCAATCTTTCCTTGAGGTTGGCTTGTTGAGCGCTTAAGGCTTCATTGAAACGGATTTGTTAAGCACTAAGGGTGGTATTGAGTATGGCTTCAAAATTCTCCTCTTGCCTTTTGATGAGGGTGGTGAGAAGTGTGTCCATGGCATCCATATTGGTTGGGTTGGCCATCTATACCTTTTAAAGATAAGGAAAGGGATTAGTGTATAGAAAAGAAAACCTAACTCTATTCTAGGTTTTGGGGGAAAGGAAAACCTAACTATGTTCTGGGTTTAAAGGACACCTAACACTGCTCTAGGTTTTTAGGGAAAGGAAGACCTAACTCTGTTATAGGCTTATAGGAAAAAGAACAACTAACTCTGTTCTAGGTTTTAGGAAAAGGAAGACCTAACTATGTTCTAGGCTTATAGGGAAAGAACACCTAACTCTGTTCTAGGTTCTTAAAGGATACCTAACTCTATTCTAGGTTTATAGGACACCTAACTCTATTTTAGGTTTATAAGGAAAAGGACACCTAACTCTGTTCTAGGTTTAAAGGGCACCTAACTCTGTTCTAGGTTTACAAGGAAAAGGACACCTAACTTTGTTCTAGGTTTATAAGGAAAAGGATACCTAACTCTGCTCTAGGTTTATAGGGAGAAGGACACCTAACTTTGTTCTAGGTTTTAGGAAAAGGAAGACCTAACTCTGTTCTAGGTTTATAAGGAAAAGGATACCTAACTCTGCTTTAGGTTTATAGGGAGAAGGACACCTAACTCTATTCTAGGTTCTCAAAGGACACCTAACTCTGCTCTAGGTTTATAAGGAAAAAGATACCTAACTCTGCTCTAGGTTTATAGGGAGAAGAATACCTAACTATGTTCTAGGTTTTAGGAAAAAGAAAACCTAACCTTGTTCTGAGGTTTTTAGGAAAAAGAACACCTAACTTTGTTCTAGGTTTAAAGGACACCTAACTCTGTTCTTGGTTTAAAAGACACCTAACTCTGTTCTAGGTTTAAAGGACACCTAACTTTGTTCTAGGTTTATAAGGAAAAGGATACCTAACTCTGTTCTAGGTTTTAGGAAAAGGAAAACCTAACTCTGTTATAGGTTTTTTGGGAAAATGAACATATAACTCTGTTCTAGGCTTAAAGGACACCTAACTCTATTCTAGGTTTAAAGGACACCTAACTCTGTTCTAGGTTTAAAGGACACCTAACTCTGTTTTAGGTTTATAAGGAAAAGGAAAACCTAACTCTGTTTTAGGGTTTTTAGGGAAAAGAACACCTAACTCTGTTCTAGGTTTTTAAGGGAAAGGAAGACTTAACTCTATTCTGGGCTTATAGGGAAAAGGAAAACCTAACTCTGTTATAGGTTTTAGGAAAAGAAAAACCTAATTATGTTCTAGGCTTATAGGGAAAAGGAAAACCTAACTATGGGGAAAAGGAAAACCTAATTATGTTCTAGGTTTTTAGGGAGAAGGAAAACCTAACTATGTTCTAGGTTTTTAGGGAGAAGGAAAACCTAACTATGTTCTAGGTTTTTAGGGAGAAGGAAAACCTAACTATGTTCTAGGTTTTAGGAAAAGGAAAACCTAACCATGTTCTAGGGTTTTCAGGGAAAAGACCACCTAACTCTATTCTAGGTTTAAAGGACACCTAACTCTGTTCTAGGTTTTTAGGACACCTAACTCTGTTCTAGGTTTAAAGGACACCTAACTCTGTTCTAGGTTTATAAGGAAAAGAATACCTAGCTATGTTCTAGGTTTATAAGGAAAAGGATACCTAACTTTGTTCTAGGTTTTAGGAAAAGTTATGCATTGCAAATTTCTAGGAAATTGATTCCTAAAGTAAGGTGGGCCAAAGCTATTTGGATTTTATGATTTTGGGCTTTACTCTAAAGCACAGAGGTCCAAGAGCAATTGGGTTGGGTTTAGGCTTTGTGAGATCTTGGGGACAATTGAGCTTGGGTTTTGGAGAGATAATATTGCCAAATGGGTTTGGGCTTTAGAAGGATCTTTATGCCAACTGGGTTTTGGGCTTTACAAGAGATCTTGTTGCCAAATGGGTTTTGGGCTTTAAGTAGTGGTGATAGTGCCAACTGGGTTTTGGGCTTTAGGAGAGATCTTGTTGCCAACTGGATTGGGCTTTGAAGTGATCTTGGTGTTTGAGGCTAATGGGCCTTATGTCCATTTGGGTTAGTGTTGTTTAAGGTTGATGGGCCTTGGGTCCATTTGGGTTGAGAGGTATTTGGGGCTAATTGGCCTTGGGTCGATTTGGAATGACTCTCAACTGGTTCAAGGTACAACCTAGACTGGTTCGAAATGGAATATATGCTTGATGAATCATGAATGCATGTATGCATGTGTATGAAGCAAACTGGTTCATGATGACAGCTTAACATTATTATGGTTCATGGGCCCTAAAGTTCAAGGTCTAATGTTCATTACATGAAGGCTAGGTGGTTTGGTTTAAGGGTACCCATCACACTAGAGCAGTGATATATCTAACCACATGTGAAACAATGAGTTTCGCGTCTGACAGTACTACTGCTCGTTACACCTTAAAAGTATTTGAGGATTCGTCGTGGGGTGGATGTTTTCGCTATCTCCCAACATACTCAAAGAGAGTTGTTGGATCAATGCTACTCACTATCCAAAGTTTGAATTTCGCAACTGGTGATGTAGTGATGTGTGAAAATCTAGGTTAAACTTAAAGCCAAGTAAAAAGTCATTTTTTTAAAAAGATTTTCAACCAATTGGTAGTCCTCTTTAACTTTTGAAAAAAGTTTTTCCCCAGTGGAGTCGCCAGCTGTGAGGCCTCGCCCGAGCACCATTGTCCGGGCCTGCCCTTTTTAGAAAGAAAAAGAGGCGTTGGGGCATCGGAGTGCTCAAATGGGGCAATTTCTCACGGAGGAGACGAGCTTAGCTCCTTTTATTTGAAAATGATTTTGATGTTTTTGAAATCGCCACCTTAAGTTATTTTTGTAGGGAAAATTTAAGGTAAAAACCTATTTTGACTCCAATTTTATCCCAAAGGAAAAAGTGCACTAGTCCTTGAAACCAAAGAGGATTCGGGGACTAGGTTTTCGGTTGAACTTGGCTTTCAATTTTAACATAGATTTAAAATGATTTTCATGAACAATTAAAGATTGACATGTAGGATGCATTAGCAGGTAAATAAGTGGATGAACAATTGAAATGTAAACAAGTAAATCAATTAAAAGAAAGCGATAAAGATAAATTATTACATCTCAAAATCCCAAAATAGAGGATATCAACTCTAGCCCTTATGGGTTCTAGGTTGATCACACATTCCCCAAATAATATATTCAACGAATAAAATAAGCAAATAATCAAAGCAAAAGAGATGGTTTTTGTCTTTTTTAGATTTGAAGCTTTCATACAGCTTGCCTGCGTATCCCATCGAATAGGAATCAAAACCTACACAGTTCTTCCTTATAGCGAAGAAGGGTTGATTTTATGCCCAATTTATCATGTTTTGCTTCTTTATTTTAATGCTCTATCAAAATAAAGAAGATGAGTTAGGAGACCATACCTTTGCCCTAGCTTTTAGGGATGTTGGCGGACAGAGTGCTCTTTCGGACCGGAGTTCCACCTTGGATCGGATGACGCCTTGAGGAGATGGGTCGAGATGCCTTCTTAGCTCTTAAGAAAAAAAATTGCCAGAGGGACCTTGCTTCGAATAAATATTCAACTGAGAGGTTTAATACGCCCCTAATAGCAACTCTTTTAATCTCAAGAGAGCTAAAAAAAGAAGAAAATATGACTTGGAGAGGAAAAAAGATGAAATCTAATAATGAAAATGATTTCTTGTCTTCTTTTCCTTGTTTTCGTGAGTCTTGGTGTGTTTCTGTGTCTCACTGTGTGTTTTGGAAGGTGAGGGGAGGCTTTCTATTTATTATAGGAGCTTAGGGGGTCGAATCCCATCATTTTTCAATGTGGGATTCGGAAGAAATCAAGTCTAAAACGTCGCTGCCACCGATAAGAGGAGCTTTTGCCGCCAGAAGGGGGTGGCACCGCCGCCAGAGGCATTGGCGGCACAGGGACTGAAAGAGGGTGGCACAGGGACTGAAGGAGAATGGCACAGTAGCAAAGAGTGCGGATGCCGCCCTTGGGCATGGCGGATGCCGCCCAGGGGCTGTGGCGGCGCCGCCACCCCTCTTTGGCGGCAATGCTATGCTTGGAGGGTGGCAGCACTGGCCCAACTCCGTTCTGAGGCCATCTGAGCCCGTCCGAGCATGGGTTTGGTTCAGTGGAGCGCTGTTCGAGTTGGCACGAGTTCGAGAGGTATAAAAAATGAGTGTTCACACACATAAAATGTCATTATTGTGGTCAATTTGGTCACACAAACTATACATGCCATATTAGAAAATTGCATCTAGGATATGTTGAATCAAATGCTCTTACTACTAACCCAAAAGGACCCAAAGAAAAAAAGGTATCGAAAATGAATTCTTCTATTTCTTCTATGCAAAGTTTTTAAAGAAGAATGATGGAACAAAGATGATTTATCAACCTCCATATAGGAAAAATGATGTAAATAAAGCTTATGCATATGAAGCATATGAAAATGGAATTACATATAGACCTTGCACCAAAGGTTATACAACATTCAATAATATGAAGAGCTCAAATGATAGAAGACACTACCAATGGAGCAATGGTAGAAAGCCATAATGGAATAATGTTGATCATTCTTGATTTGCACAATAGCATATACAAATGTGAGGCCTCGCTCGAGTACCAGTCTGGTCTGCTCAAGGAACCAAAATGCTCATTTGGGTGGTTTCTCATGCAATAAAGCTAACTTTTACCTTACATTTGTAAATTATTTCTTTTAACTTTTATTTTGAAATTATTGTAGATTCGCCACCTTCATTTTTAAGAGAAAAGAAAGGAAAATCCAATTTTGACTTTAAATTTACCCAAGAATAAAATCACTAGACCTTTGAACTGAGACTGAGTTCGAGGACTAGGTTTTTTATTTTAATTAACTCATATTTGGTTTTCCATTTAATTTATGATTTTTAAAAAAGCTATATTTTTAGGGGCAATTTATAGAATGATATTTATAAGATGAATGAATAAAGTAAGGAATTTACAACATTTATAAAATAAACAATAAAGTAATAAGAATAAAGTAAAAGAATTCAATTAAATTACAATCAAAACCCAAAATATAGGACGTCAACTCTAGTCCTTATGGGTTCTAGGTTGAGCACACATTCCCCAAAATAAAATAAAATACAAAATAATTTAGGAAAAAGATGGTTTTTTGGTATTTTTGGATTTAAAGTTGTGAAATAGCTTGCCTGTGTATCTCTTTGAATGGGAATCAAAATCCATGTAGTTCTTACTTTTTACAAAGAGGTTAGGTCTGATTTTACCCTTTATTTTTTTTTATCATATTTTGGTTTTTTAATTGATGATTTACCAAATTAAAGAAAGGTAGAAGAAGAGAGATGTAATATGCAATACTTTAACGTGAAAAGATTGAGTTTAGGATACAATATCTTGCTTCACGACTTTGGTGGAGGGCGTCTTAGAGTTCTTCTGGATCAGAGTTCCACTTTTCATTAGGGTAATCAAATGTTTCCAAATTAATTAATTAATTACCCAAGTTGAATTAATTATTCAAATTAAGTTTTAAGTGATGGTCTTCTATTCCTCCAACTCAAATAGAGTTGAAGAAATCGGTTTGAAATAAAAGACAAGTGAACCGCTTATGTTAAAGAAATTGATTTGGAGGAAGAAGGGAAAGGAAACTAAGGAAAACTCAACTTAGTTATTTTGGTGTAAATTTTAAAGGCTGTAGTACTTTCTATTTATAGGGAAAAGGCTGGAAAACACAAACATATGAAATTTGGTGTGGGAAAAGGAGCTACCGTCAGAGCCTATAAGCGACATCACTAAGGCATGATGGTAGTGCCGCCAATGAGCTTTGGCAGATTCGCCACTGTTAGCCTTCTTTGATGCTGCCACCAGCCTTCTTTGGCGTTGCCACCAACCTTTTTTGGCATTACCGTAAACGTTATTTGTGTTGCCGCTAGCCTTCTTTGGCGTTGTTGCTAGCCTTCTTTGGCATTGGCGCCAACTTAGTTCTTGATATAGTTAGTCATTTCGAAGGCGGTTTGGACCCCCAGTTGACGCAGATCAGTCTATCACGGTCTCGAATAGGATTAGGGGTGCAAAATTACGTGTTCACATCTGCCCCTCATCATGGTGACTTTTCCTTAAAAGTAATGATGATGATAATGAACACAGGGTACCATAATCATATTGGGTAAATAAATACTAAGGTTATCCTAGGAAGGTCTGAAAAGCTCCAAAGGTTGCCCTTACGGAGATATCCTAAGGCTATCTTAGGAAGATTTGAAAACCTCTTAAGCCTATCCTTAGGGAGGTATCCTAAGGCTATCTTACGAAGGTCTGAAAAGCTCATAAGGTTGTCCTTAGGGAGGTATACTAAGGCTATCTTAGGAAGGCTTGAAAACCTCCTAAGGTTGCCCTTAGGGAGGTATCCTAAGGCTATCTTAGGAAGGTCTGAAAAACTCCTAAGGCTATCCCTTGGGAAGGTATCCTAAGGTTATCTCAGGAAAGTATGAAAAGATCCTAAGGCTACCCTTAGGGAGGTATCCTAAGGCTATCTTAGGAAAGTTTGATAAAGCTCCTAAGGTTGCCCTTAGGGAGGGTATCATAAGGCTATCTTTAGGAATGGTCTGAAAAAACTCCTAAGGCTACCCTTAGAGAAGGTACTATGCTAGATCTAAGATTAAAATCTTAAGAATACCCCGGGATGGTTGACTTTAGAAATGAGAAACCTAACTTTGCTATAGGTTGGAAAATATAAATAATAAGGATGCTCGGGATGGCTGATTCTAGAAAAGAGAAACCCAATTCTGCTTTAGGTTTTAAAGTATGAATCTTAAAGATGCTCTAGGATGATTAACCTAACCCTGCTATAGGTTTATGCTAATACTAGATGCAAATGTGAATCCTACTACTAGGACAGTTGACTTTAGAAAAGAAGAAACCTATGAATTTAGAAAAGGAGAAACCTAACTCTACTATAGGTCTAAAAAAAAAATGAGGAGTCCTAACTTTATGCTAGGCTGATAATAATGTTATTCCAATGCTAGATGCAAAACCTAAGGTTATCTTAGGATTGTCAATTTTAGAAAAAGAAGACCTAACTCTGCTCTAGGTTCAAATGTTGGTGCCAACTATGATTTAATCATATAAGATATGTCTGAAGCTATCCTAAGAAGGTCTGTTAAGTTCTAATTTGCAGCATTGAGATTCTGAGTCTAGTATGAAGTGCATCCTATGTATAGTCTAGGCATACAAAAATTATGAATGCTTTTATGGACTGGATACCTTGAACCACATAAAGATTGATCTAAACAATTATAGTGTTAGGATGACAATTTATGAAGTGCATCCTAAGTATGATCTAAGCATGCATGCTTTGATGAATTGGATACCCTAAACAAGTGAAAGGCTGACCTAAATTGCTAAGGTGTTAAAGTGACAATTTATGAGAAATGTCAAATTTTTTTATTGAAGTTTTAGTAGGATGTCCCACTTTTAGGAAAAGGATGACTAGGTCATTTTGACAGTCATAAGGGTTTTGGCATTCTATTTGGCCTTGGCTTGGAATTTTGGTGAAAAGGATGAGGTCATATTGACTTGAGCTTCCTAAGGGTGATTTGGACTTTTGTAGAGATGACTCACTTTTAGGGGTACTTGTCACTACCCGTTTTCGGATCGCGACAGTCCTAGGATGTAGGAGATGCCAATGGCGACCGGCACTCGTAGAACCCAGTATCATATGCAATATCTATAACCATCAATTAATTAATCAATTTACTTAGTTATTATTCACTTTGCAATTCTGTAAACTGTCTGTAATTTAATGCTGTTGGCTGTAACATCCATCATCATATATCATATCAATACTCAAATATCATATATATACACATGTTTATATCCTAACTATCCCATACATACCCTATGGAGCAGCTAGATTATGAAAATAAAAAATACAGTATTTAGAATAATTACATCAATAACAAAAGACTGCAGGAATCCACACAGAGTTTGAAATTGGGATTCTACTATCTACTCAGCACCTGAAATGGGTAAACAAGAAAAGAGTGAGTATATAAGATACTCAGTGAATCTAATATGCATAGCCAATAAAAGCAGTTTGGATCAATAATAAATGATAACAATGGTAGAAATAATGACAGTCTGTCAATATAATCAGATTACAGAATCAATAACAGGTGATGACAGAATGGTCAATAGTCATATCAAAGGTTTGGTATAACATGGAAAGACAGATAAAGGGCCAGAATAGTAGGGACTATATGTAAACATATAGTCAATCTCATATCAGTATCAATAAGCATAAGACTTATTAGGTCTTATGGCTAGGACCAGAACCCTTCCCAGCTAGGGCATCGGTAATCAATGTGCACATTGCCGACAGTATGTACCCACTACCCTGTCGGAGCGGCAACTCTATCAAGCTATATTAGGGTCAATACAGGAATGAATCATGTCAATATATACTATTATGCAACAATGATATCACCAATAGCAATTATCTCAATATCAATCATTTCAAGTAGCAAGTGGATCAAAGGAATAACAATAAGCAATGGTTATGCAATGGTAAATGGTTTGGGAAACAACAAAGGAATGGAACAAAGATAGGTTATACATTGGCAATTAGTAGGCATAATTGGTATGTCAATGTCGCTGGCGACAATGGCATTCAAATTGGTAGGCCTATGGAGAAAGGAATGATAGGCCAATGGCAAAACAACTAGGTATTTCATCGAACACATGATGGGCACAATAGGGCAAGCCATTAGGTTAGGTTTTGGTGCTAATTTGACATTGCCCATTCAATCAACAACAAAGCCACAATCAAGGTATCACAATAGGTAACAATTATACAGCAATAAACAATATTTAAAGGATCAAATTGGCTAAGGAATACAAAGGAAAAATCAAACAAAACATAGGTAATGAATAGTGATTTTGGTTTGGCCAAAACTTGGTTTCCATAAATGGTTTCCAATTCAATTTTCAATGCTTGGAACATGATAAATGATGCATATAAGACTCACCAAATACTCCAAATTGCTTAGGAAAATTGATTTCCCACCAAATGCTTCAAAGGAGGCAGTAAGCACAACTTGTGAAATCTTAATTTTCTACACCAATCCAATCACAAAATAATCATCCATTAGCCTCCAATTAACATATTCTAAGCTTAAATAACATAAAATAACACTAATTCATCAAGCTAAATTATACAACTTCGATTAGGGTTTAGAAATTAGGAAAAATGCTTCAAATGCATCAATTGATGCAATCTAATAACATACCCATCTAATTCATCATCTAAATCATCTAAATAAACAATAAAATTAAACAAAATAACTAGTTACCTCAAATGGATGATCTAGCCAAAATTTCCCTTCAAGATTTCCTTGGATTTGTTTATGATTTCAAGGAAGAAAAGGATGGAGGATGGAGGATGGAAGAACTAAGCTTGATTTTAAGTTTTCTTTGAATTTCTCTTAAGAAATTTGGTTGAAAGATGATGAAGAAATGGAGGATATGGTTCGACCACCAAGAACAAAGAAGAAGAAGATGGAGAAATTTTCTAAGGCATTACTTATATATTAAGTTAATAATGACAAATTTCATTTTGGTCCTTAAACTTTCAAGTATTCATACTTTGACCCTAACTTCTTCTGTAATTTATTTTGACAATTTTGTTGAGAATTGGATTTCAAAGTGGGGAATCAAAAGGCGTATTTTTATTTATACTTATTTATAAAAATAGTTTCAGAGTCATTCTGAAATCCAGACAAACCAATTGCTATTATACCCCTCAATGTTTCATTTATTTACGGTTTTACCATCACTTACTTTTTCAGTGTTCCTAAATATTTTTCACCCTTTTCTTTTTACCATAATTTCACATGAATTTATGTGATCCTTTACGCCTAGTTAGAATTAGAAATTCAACTATTGCCCGGACTGCTATTTTCTCTGCAGTGTTTTCGACACCGACGATTTTCGAAAAAGTAATTCATTTATTTTCTAACTGTGTCTCTAAAATTATTTCCCATCATTTCAATGCCTTTAAACTATAAACTAAGAATTAAATCATGCGTACAAGATAAGACTTCCTAGGGTATTACAGGACCATGATTTGAAGAGATGGCCCATTTTTGGGGAATGATGTTTTGGAAAGAAAATGACTTAGATCACTTTGGTGGTCATTGAGTGTAACACCTCATCCTAGTTTGAACCTAACCCTTATAGAGACCTTCGGGGAGAGATTTTTACTTTCTTTTTAATGTGTTGTTAATATGTATTTATGCATGAAATTGATGATTATGCATATTATTTGAATTAGTTTTAGGCATAGGAGTAGTCCAGAGGCTGCTAAAACTTAATCGGGAAATTTTGAATTTTTGGTGAACTAGGGGCAAAATGGTCATTTTTCGCCCGTCGGAATTTTATGGATTTAATATCATATTTAAAAGGAAAAAAAATTTAAAGACTTGAAAATGGCCTTATTTTATTTATTTGAGCAGTAGATTAAGAAATAATCCCGGTTGAAAATTATTATCGGCACGTTGCGCGATTTCGGTGTTTCTGTTGCACTAAGGGTATTTTGGTCATTTCCTTTATAATATGGAGTTATAGAGTGTGTGCAAACTTATGATATTAGTTTAAGCTTGATTAAATCTTACCGTTGGATCAAATGATGAAAGATTGGATGGTTAGATGAGTAGGTTGCAAAGTTGCTATCCTAAGCTCAAAGTATGGGATTATTGCTTTTGGTTTTGGATTTGGTGTGCCAAATGTATGTGTTACCTATCTAAGTTGACTTTGGTTGAACAA
>CANXYC010387713.1:0-19745 GCA_948193065.1 Aleurites moluccanus
CTTCCCTAAGAAATTGTATTATTATTAAAGTTTCTTGATTATATAGCCATTGTTAATTGAATCCTTGATATATATATAAAGTATTGATTGATGTTCATTATTGGACAATATTTTTACTTACCTTATATATGGGACCATTGACAGTACTACTCTCCCGATGGGATAGATGTTCGTTCATCGGGTATTGTGCACAGTGTATTGTATTGGGGACCCTATCTAGGAGGGGGTTAAGGTCCTAGACGTACAGTCTGATCAACTGTATGACTATTGACATGCTACTTAACTGCAGCCTCTGTCCATTGCTCATTGGATTTTCCTAACTGTCATGGATATAGAACATTTGGTTCACAGTCTTTTCTTGCAAGTGACCAATGTTATTGATTATATGATTGTTCCTATTGGACTATATTGTACTTGAAACTTGATATTAAATTCTATTGGAAAACTTGTTTCTTGGCATTGATATTACTATCTTGGAATATTGTAATTTGTTATTGAATGACCTTCTTTGTGAGCACCTAGCCTCACAAGTGAAGGAATATATATGTTATTCACTGAGATTCGTCTCACTCCTTTGTGGTTTATCTTTTTTCAGGGTTTGATAGGTAACGACGATTCCATTTCCTCTCTCTTCCTTCAAGAGTGGAATTTGCCTTATCTATGTAATGACTCCTTAATTGTATTTATAGGTCTTTCTATCGTAGCTCCATGGTATGTAATAATGAATTTAGTAATTATATTGTAAAAATGAAGATATGGTTAATGAGATGTAAATATTACATTATATATGCAGTGTGAAGTATTACATTGGGAAAAATGATAACAAATGTGGAATGTACATTATAGTATGAGATAAGTATGGAAATAGAAGTGTTGATTTGTGCAGGTTGTGTTAATGTTGGTTATGAAGAGAGGGACTTTGGGTCTTGGGTATTAGATTGTAAAGTAGAGTGGTTATGGCAAATTTTCTGTAGAAAATGAAGAATGAGGTTTTACGGGTTTAGGTGGCCTTATGCCTTCCCCATACCCTAGGACCGTCATATCTCCTGAAATGAGGGATGTGACATATATATTGGTTCATCAAGCGTTCCGAGCTACTTTATGGTTGTCCAAGTGCTTCTAGAAGATATTTGGCTGGGGAGTCTTGCGAAAAGATTGAACCAAGCTCTTCTCCATGTCTGGTTCCAGAACCTGAAGCAGCATATTCAAGCTATGAAGCAGCATATTCAAGCTATGGTCCAGCACCGTCCAATTCAGCAGCTAACTGTCCTCGCCCCACAAAATCAACTGGTTCATCCATTCTCTCAAAGGAAGTTACATCGACAGCAAGATGTGAATGATCCATCTTCACAAAGATCACTTGCTCGTAAACGTCGTAAACGACGCCGTTCTCATAATAATATTAAAAGTGATATTGTACTAGCTGTTGTTGCAACTGCAGCAACAAGCTTTTGTTTTGTCGCTGCACTCTTCTGTTGCTGGTTATGTTGTGGGGCTAAAAACAGCAAAATTGGACCTAGAGATGGACAAAGAGATGAGAGCCCCCTCCTCCACTTAAGTGATTTAACTGCTAGTATGCATCTTTTGGATTTTTGTTTTTTCAATAAAGAGTTAAAATTTAAAGCATGTTAACCTTTTTATTACTACAACTTTTCAAGTTCTTCACAAAATTCTTCTAGTTTAGGAAATTCCAATAACAAAGATTACAGTTCTAGTAGCAAAAGGACTACTTTTAAGAGCAATCTTCTGCCTGTGAAGACTGGAGATTATGGTTCCTCACTATTCGAGGCACCATCATTAGAAACCAATGCAGGAGGAGCATTTCCTCCTCTAAAACCTCCTCCAGGGAGACCATTGTCTATGAGACCAGCGCCTTTAAGTCCAGGTACTAAAAGTCCAGGTCCTAAAAGTCCAGGTCCTCAAAGTCATGCTCCATCAGCTCCTGGACCACTGCCACCTCCTCCTCTAAATAGTGTTTGTGCTCCACCTGCTCCTCCACCAAAGGGAAACATAAAACCTGCACCTCCTGGACTACTCGCCAGGGACTTAGTGATTCTGATAGAGATAATTCTCTTAATTCATCTGGAGCTCCAAAGATCAAGTTAAAGCCATTCTTCTGGGATAAGGTTATGGCCAGCCCTGATCATTCAATGGTCTGGCACGAGATTAGTTCCGGATCATTCCAGTAAGATTGCATTGTACCTCCCATGGAATTTTAATTTTAACTCACACTATATTCTATAGCTATTAAATCTTTAAATTTGCAGGTTCAATGAGGACATGATAGAGTCGTTATTTGGCTATCAGGATGCTGTTAAAAGCAAAAGTATCCGGAGAAGAGATTCATCTGAATCTTCAATCCAGTATATACACATCATTGATGCTAGGAAAGCACAAAATTTATCAATTCTTCTGCGGGCATTGAATGTGACTTCAGATAAAGTCCTTGATGCTCTACGAGAAGGTGGCTTTCTATGTCTCATTAGTCTCCTGCCAATAAACAAATCCATAAAACTGATTCAGCATGTCATGTGATTGCATTTTGAATAATATTTCTTGTATGGTCACATACAGCTACTTATAATTGTGATATCTCATCTTTCCAATCCCCGACCCCTTTCGTTTGCATTTTTTTTTCTCTCTACCTGGGCTTAGGAGAGAAGGGATGGGGTTATTGGACAATAGTGAAAACGAATTTCTAACAAGGACATAGGTTGCACTTGGTTTCTTCTTTCTTTTGGTTATACTTGGAGCTTCATTTGCTTCCTTTATTGCTGTTGGCCATCACGGTGATACTTCGCAGCAAAGCAACTTAATGGGAACCTATCAATGGAGTATTTGGACCTTGGAGTGCCTATCATAAGACTTATGGCTTTAAAAAGTGATATTCTGGCTTCAGGCTTGATGCCCCCTCCACAATCGCCTGGAGCATTGTGAAAAACATTAGTTTCATCTGACAAATTCTTGTTAATGGTTGCTTTACTTTTCCTTCTTCTGTTTGTTTGGCTATAGGAGTTATTACAATTCTGAAAACCACCTACCATTGACATCTCATTTACAAATGGATGATAAAATTGTTGCTCATCATTATAGTTATTCTACTGCAAGCAAGCAAAATATGTTGAAGATAAAGAATTCAGGTGGTAGGAATGTAAATAAAGCTTTTAAATAAAAATTTTTAAATAGTTAACTGAGACTTTAACCTCCCTTCCATCCTGGTCAATAGGAAACTTGGCAGATTAGCATGGACATGCTTTGTTGATTACTACACTTGGTTCTTATAGCCTGGGCACATCAATGTCTTATTTCTTTACCTATTGAACAGGTACTGAACTTCCAGTTGAGCTCGTCCAAACTTTGCTGAAGATGGCACCAACATCGGAAGAGGAGTTGAAGCTTAGATTATTCATGGGTGATATTAATCTACTAGGCCCTGCAGAGCGTTTCCTAAAAATCGTGGTTGAAATCCCATTTGCTTTTAAACGAATGGAGTCATTGTTGTTCATGACTTGTCTTCAGGAAGAATTATCAACACTACAGGACCACTTTGTAACTCTTGAGGTAAGCATAAGATATATATATATTGTAACAAGTAGCTAACTATATCAATTCATTGAGGCTTGCTTCAAAATTTCAATTTTTGAGTGATAGGTGGCTAGTGACAAGCTCAGAAACAGCAGGCTATTCCTAAAACTGTTAGAAGCAGTTCTCAAAACTGGTAACCGCATGAATGTTGGTACATACAGCGGAGGTGCGCTGGCCTTTAAGCTTGACACACTCTTGAAACTCTCTGATGTTAAGGGAACTGGCAAGACTACGCTCTTGCATTTTGTTGTTCAAGAGATCATCCAATCTGAAGGTATACATGCTGTCCGCACTGCAAGAACAGGTCAAATTGCTGGTAGTGTAAACTCGGAAGATTTGATTGTGGATTCTAATCAGGAATTAGAACACTATCACAACCTTGGTCTTAAGGTGGTTTCAGGCTTAAGCACTGAACTAGAAGATGTAAAAAAGGCAGCAGCAATAGATGCTGATGTCATAACATCTACGGTATCCAAACTGGAGCAATCGCAGATGAAATCTGAAGCATTTCTAGATTCTGAGATGAAGAGTTTGGAAGAAGATAGTAAATTCACTAGTACACTCTGTACTTTTCTGAATCATGCAGACTCTGAAATCTCATGGATATCACAAGAAGAAGAAAGAATAATGGCTCTGGTGCAAAGCACAGCAGATTATTTTCATGGACATGCAGGCAAAAATGAAGGTTTGCATTTGTTCACAATTGTACGTGATTTCTTGGTAATGTTAGATAAGGCATGTAAAGATGTCAGAGAGGATAGGGCTACAATGCCAATGAAGGCACCTAAGAAGAAGGCTGCAGCATCATCAACTTATACTGAAAATAGTCAGCAATCTGATACTCAGAACAAGCGATTATTTCGAGCCATTGAAGGAAAGCACATTGATTATTCCAGTTCAGATGATGAAAGCCCATCGCCTTAGCTTTTATTCAAATTGGTACGGAAATATGTTTACTATGAAGCATGTTTCTTTCCACTTTTTGTTTATTTTTGCCTGGTTTTAAGGAAGAATTTTAATTATTTTATAAATATATGATTAAAATACCTACATAGCCACTAGGTTAGTAGCTCAGAGACCAAGTACCTGCCACAAAATACATGAGATCAAGGTTTTAAACCTTGACAGTGCCTCCTTTTTAATAATTTCCAATGTACCGAAAGAAAAAAAGAACTACCCAATGTGTAGCTTGCTAGCAACATATAAAAAATGACATTTTAAGTTAAAACAATAATTTGACAAACAGACATTTAACTTCAAAGAGGAGCACTTCAATTCTAAGAAATCAATTTACTGGAAGTTTATTCACATGTCTAATATTAGGAAGTGCAAGCTTTGCTGATAGTTAGAGATGGAATAAATCTTATCATTTACCTTTGTTTTCAATAATTTTTAATGACTTACTAATTTTCAGGTGGCTTGGATATCTCTGGAGGCTTGATAGCTAACTTGTACATATTGTGCAAATAATTTGTATACTGCAACTGTGTCTATGGCCAGCATATGAGCTTTTCAGTTTTTAAAAATCCTCTAATGATGCTTAAAACTCAGAGTTGATAACTTTGTGTCATCAAGTTTCTTCTTGAAGCCATAAAGATTTCGGTTGTGCAGTTTCTTTTTTATCTGATAAACATATCACTGCAGTTTTCAACTTTTTTATGTTGAAAACATATGCATTTAATTCATAGTTTGATCATGATTATGTCTCTTACCAGGTTGAACTTCTTGATGAATTGGATGGGTTGATGCACTTTGACCTTCAATTGTCTAATGGGGTTTAATATATAATGATCTTTAACTTTCTAACTGAGAAGCCAGTGAATTTTAGCTTATACTGTACATATAGTGATGCCAAAATTACCATGAAAAATAGGCATTAGCAGGTTTCAATGGCAGTTTCAGAAATTTGCATTTTCGGTTGTCTTTTGTCTTGGACCTTCTGAAACTGTTCTTGACATCTTGATCTGAGGTAATATTCTTTATCATACCTTTCTATCTCTCCCTGTATTTTTTCTTTACCTATTATTTACTATTATGATTATTATTTTTTTTCTTTGAGAATGTATTATATTATTGTTATTTGGTGTGAAAAACAAACTGGAGAAATTATGAAGACTAGCTAATCGAGAACTTTACTGGTCTTTGGCTCACCAACTAAACAAACTTGAACCAGGTCTGTTTTATTTACTATAAAGAGGCATTACAATCAGTTCTTCACCAAAGGTTTGTGGTTCATGGAAATTCTGGCACTTGTAGTTAATTTCTCGGCTTCAAGTTATTTCTTTTTCAATTCAGAAAATAGTATAATAATAATAAACAACAGTTAGTTTGTTCAGTTACATGATTGTTTTACAGAAAGTTACAAATGTTCATTATTTTTGGTGTCATGTAAGTCTATTTGATGTTTGTCGTATCTAACAGGCAAGGAATGCTTGAGAAAGTTTGTCTTGGGTAAAGGCTCAAATTTGAGAACTTATAACTCGAGGCAACTACAATACGTAATGCTTAGGAAAGTTTAATACTCAAGGAAAAATATATAAAAAAAAAAAAAAATCTTGTTGTTTAACTGTGAATATCCTTAATTTTAGTCAAGTGTGAATGAAGGTTGAAATTTATATATTTAATTGTTAAAAACAGAAGAATGAGCTAAGAATAAAAATGTTTGAAGGGTCAAATTTTATAATAGATAATCAATAAAATTAGAAGCAAATAAAATAGAATTCATAACCATCGAAGTGAACAATGGATAAGTACGTCAAAAATACTATGGTTATAAATAAAAACAATAAATAAAATAAATTATCCAAAGATAACAGGTCAAAAGATACATTATAAGAAATATAACAAATAATCAATTAAAGTTCAGTATACAACAAAGTATAGCAAATGATCAAATAAGGTTCAGTATACAAAGATATAGTTCAGAGCAATGATAGATAAGTAAAATTTAGTAATAAATGGACAGAGGCTACAGACTAATAGCATGTCAATTAGTACAGTCATATGATTGATCAGACCGCATAGTTAGGATCTTATCCCCTCCTAACTAGGGTCAGTGTAAAATATTGTACACAACGTTCCATATATATATACGTCTATTCTACCTAGTGAGTAGTTCTGTCATTGATAATCAGTAGGGGGTTTAAATAAAATATTAATAAATTCAGATATCAAGAAGTAATACGTAATAAAAATGGTTAATCAATTAAATTATCAATTAAGTTAACAGAATAAGTTAAGGCTTGTAAAAGAAATATAGGTCATAAGTTGGGGTTTATATTCCAATAGCTACAATTTTCTCAATTATGCAATTCAATGTGATTTTAAGGTAACAATTAAGGGTCAAGAACAATTATGTTAAAATCAATTATAAGGAACAAATTATACAAAATTATAATACGAGGTATTTCAATGAGTTAGCAATCTCAATAATGCTCAAAAGTTTTAAAAATAAAATTAATGGACATTTAGAAACAATAAAAAGAAATAAATTCACAATGTACGTTTTTTCAATTAAAGATTCAAAGTTTAGAATTTCAATTAAATCATTTAGGTACAATTCAAGTAAAGTAATTTATAAGTATGCACTTTTAAATCAAAATTCCAAAAAGTCTTTCTTTCTTCCCTTATCCTAAACAAAAAGGATTATCTAAGATTTATTCTCTTTGTCCTTTTCCTTGTTAGCTACAAAATTAATTAACATGCGTTAATACTTAATCAACTTGAAAATATCAAATTAAACTCTTAATTTTATCCTATAATATAATATGACAACCCCACTTGATTTATTAATTTCTCTTGCAACAGATATCCAATTGTCCCCAAAAAAAATTTCTAATTAAACTAGACATCTGAGTTATAATATATCCAAAGATCATATTTTTCTAAGTACTACTCAATTTATAGTGAAATTTCTAAACTTGTCCTGCATCCTATATTCTGTTCTGCAAAATTCTATCCAGACAATCACTATTGTTTTATTTGCAACTCAATGTGTAGGTATACAATTTTTTTTTCTTTTTTTTATGGAATTTTAATTAATTTTATGACCAATAATAATTTTAATAATTATTTTTTAGCATAAATATTTCTTGATTTATGATGTCACCTTGCTTATGTAATAATTCCCTTAATTTTTACATTTAATAATTTTTATGGTGAATAAATTGCCAAGTTGCATAATTTGAATTTATAAAATAAAAAAATAATAATATTTTTAATCTAAAACTCTCCAAATGACCAACTCTCTTTGAGTTAAAATATTGACTTTGGATGCTAATCTTTGATTAATTAGGCTTAACTAAGCTTAGACTTGCTAATTATTACAAATTTGTCATTTTTCCTAAGTTTATCTTTTTCATCTGTCTTCCATTTGATCTTTAGACACTTTCTTAAATCCATTTTTACTGAGAATATTTTTAATTTATTTCTTAATGTCTTATGATGATGTGGGAAAAAGAATTTTTGAAATCGGAGTTTTATAGAATTTATTAAAAATAAAAGACTATAAGATGCGCAAACTAGGTATCTCACCTAAGCTTACTTCCTTGTTTCTATTAATTCATTAGTTAATTTGAGGGTTTTTTTTTTTATTTATTCCAAATTAATTTTTCTATGTTATCTCCTCATCTAATTACAATTTTCCCTTTTCAATTTTATTATAAGAATTTCTGAAATTTTTTAATAATTTCTCTACCGAGTAGCTATCCATTATGAAATTTTCTAAGTCCCCTTAAGTAAAATAGTAGATATTACAGTGAGAATATCATGAAAAATACAATCATCTATTGAAATTTTATTCATTTCGAAATATGCAAAATATTCATGCGAGGTCCGAAAATTATCACATCACAAGAACACAGTTTCTCTCACATAATAAAATGCGATTCAGTTGTGTGATTTTGTCCCTTCAATATCCAATTAGGTATGTATCATTGCCTTTAATCAAGTGCAGCGAAATGATCACTAAGGTTCACAAGCCAATATTGCGCCAACTGAAGGATAGTTAATTACTTTATTTGGTATTGAATACATAAAAATTGGCAAAACACATTCACAGACTCCTGAACTTTTTTACTTTTTGGTTATTGGGTCCCTATAGTTCAATTTTTATCGATTAAACCCTCTAACTTTTATTTTTCGATGCATCAAGTCTTTTTTTTATGAAATCTGACGAAAGTGTACTGCACATGATTTAAAAGAGCATGGACAAACTTAAATACGTTGACTGGACTGTTGATCGCTAACTAGGAAATAAAAAAAAAAATTAAAAAGCAAAAGTAAAATGACACCACTCTACCACTATCGACACAACACAAACTTCTTCACCACCATCACCGCTACAACCACCTTCTCCTTCTCACAACCACTAATTAGAATCAAATCACCTGTAAAACTATAGATTAGTTGGAAAATTTGTGTTTATACATTTTTTATTTTTCACACATCTGTTTCAATTTTAGAGAGAAAAGAAAAGTAATCATGAATCAAATCACTCATAAAACTTTAGAATAAAAAAATAAAACTAAAATAAAATTAGAGAGAAAGGAAAAAAGATGAATTATGGATAGATCTTCAACCACAATCATAAACTCACAGCGATCATGTGAGATCTGCATTGGAGAATGAGATCGAGTAGAGGATCGTCGCATCTACATATCAGCATCAAAGAATGAGATCAAACGGACTATCATCATCATCATCTTCTTTCTTTGGTTGAATAAAAAAATAGAAGCTTAAAGTAGAATCCTTGAAAAGTCACTGGTACCGAAAAGAGAATTTGGAGAAGATGAACATTATAAGCCGAATTCAACTAAAAAACCAATACCAAAACAAAACCACTTATTGTAAATCTTACAAAAAAATCAAAACAAAACCAAAAACCTCAGCCAGTGAGAAATTGATTGGGTCTTCTACTAATTATTCGCATAGAAGCTTGGACACGGGTCTTGCAACCAGAGCATGAACTCTAAAATGGGTCAAGTTTTGGAGTGACGCAGCCATAGACCGAAGGAGGCGAAACTTGGCTTCGTCCTCGTCGGAGTCATCATCTTCAGAGTCATTTTTTGATATGCCGAGATCTGAGATGCCTAGATGGATGGAGATCTAAAGAAGTTACAAATGCATTAGCGATTGATTTCCAACCGGAGAAGGAAGGCAGCATCAAGATTCTTTTTTATTTTTTTAAATTTTTTCCATATTAAAGCCTCGGGGTTGTATTTTTCATTTTTTTGAATAGTGAATTAATTTTTGCTTTTCAAATTTTTTTTTTTATTTCCTAATCAGCTTATTTAAATCAGTTCAAGTGCTTTTAACATGCGTGTAGTGCACTTTCGTTAGATCCTGTAAAAAAAGGACATGATATATCGAAAAATAAAAGTTAAAAGGTTTAATCAATAAAAATTAAACTATAGAAACCTAATAGCTAAAAAGTGAAAAATTCAGGGATCGCTTTTTCATAAAAATTTACTAGACTATGTTTGGATATTTATGAAATTTATCAAAATATATAGATTTAGACCATCTTCAAATTTTAATTGCCATTAAAATTTACTAGACTATGTCTGACTATTCATGAAATTTATTAAAATATATAGATTTATACCATCTTCTCTTCAAATTTTTAATTCTATGAATTTATACTATTTTGGTATAATAACTTTTTAAAATTCATATTCATTAAAATGAAGGATTTGGCAATAACCGAAACAATTATATTTACTTATTAATTTATAAAAGAAAATTATATATATTTTTTATTGATTTATTTTTTTCACATTCAAGTGAATGGATAATAAGGATTAACTCTTAAAAATTTGAGACGTTTTAGATTTCTTATAAATTTGAAATAATTTATAGTTGAAGTAGATCTTATTAAATCCTGATCGGATTGATAAGTTCAATAAAAAAAATCAAGAATTGATTGGACGGTTGGTTCAATTCACTTCCTTTTATTCGATCCTTGAAAATCGGCTAAAAAAATCAATGATTTGACTGGATTTCAGTTGAACCGAATGATTCAAACAAAGTTTTTTGGGTCAGTCGGATTTTCCTCTCTTTTGTTTGGTTTTATTTTTTATTTTTACTATTTTTTTTTATTTTTACTATATTTTTGGTACAAATTTAATGTATTATGGTAATAGTGGTAGACTAAAAAATAATTCAAAAAAACATAAAAGCAAAATTAGAAATTATCCAAATAAAATAAATAAAAATATTAAAGAAAATATGGCCTTGAACCACAATGAAAACAAGAAAGAGTTTTATGAAACTAACACTGCATATTGGAGCAAGCTTAAGCCGGAACAACGGTAATAAAAATAGAAGTTGTAAACAGAAGCAAGTTTTTTGAAATACCCCATTTGGGGAGCTTACAAGATTGAAGGGATGGAAGGGATATTTGGGGTTTAAATATTGTAAAGAAGAAGAAGGGTTTTTGTGAAAGAAAATGAAGAGAAATTATATAAGAATTTTAGAGGAATCAAACAAAATTGAGTAGAATATGCTAAAATGCAAGAATATTGAGAATGGGCGTGCAATGAAAGAGTATAGGGATATTGGGAGAAAGATCTGAAATGAAAATGAATGATAAAAGTGCATGTGTTGGTTTTATTTGTATAGTGCCTATCATGCACCATAAAAAAAATAAAAAAATAAATATTATTAAAATTTAATTTTAATTTTAATAATAGTTAGACCTTGAACCTTAGATTTCATGATCTGTAATAAATCAAGATATGTGTTCAAGAAATGATTTTTATCATATGCATTCATACATGCATATCATGCCTATGCATCCATAATGCATAAATCATGCATTTCACCCCAATAAGTCTAGTTTGAGCCAAGAAGCAATGAGTCGGAAGTCAACCCTAAAATCCCAAAACTTTAGATGGTCTCAAAGCTAAGAGAAAAAACCCAAATTATAGAACCCTGACCCAAGGGAATCCTTTTCCCTCATAATCCTATATGTTAGACTAATGTTGTTACTCCTAATTGGTGCAGTATTATGACCTTAGTATTTCTTTTTGAAAGGTACTAATGGCTGAAGAAACTGATACTGCAATGGATATTATGAATGCACTTCTTGCTAATCTCCTTAAAAGACAAGAGGACACTTTTCAGTCTGTTTTAAAAGCTCAATAAGATATGTTTATAGAAGTCTTGAATCAACAACGCCAATCCATCATCCAATAGGTAAAGGAGATGATTGGTCGAAATTCGACTACTAATCAGCCCAATCCGAGTCATAATTTCTCTACCTCAGTTCACCTTATTGTCAATCTAACGAACAATGGGAAAGCTAATGAAACTACTAGACCACCACCAATTGTTATCTTTACCTCTCACACTATCCCTGACGCCTCTCACAACAACAGAAGGTGTATTTCTCCACTTTCTTTACCAAATGGAGAGAAAAAGTTGCTCAAATGGTAAACAGGCCTATTGAACAAGAACATGTTGACATTATTATAAAGAACCATCTTCCTATTTACCAAACGCATCTCGGAACCCATTATTTTTTGGACTTTAAAGATCTCATTGGCATAGCTACTAAAATAGAGGATCTTATCCAAAGTGGACAAATCAAAGATGAGCCCTCCACTTCAAGTTCAAGACATAGGAGCAACACTAATTATACTCCTAATTCTGACAATCCAACTAATAAAAAAGATAGGAAAGTAGCTGCCATTTCCAACCACTCGCACTTAAGCTTGGAGAAAAAAACCTTTACTAACCTTGGCCTTCCATTGAATGTGGTGTACAAGAAGGATTTGGAATCGAAATTGATCAAACTTTTAAAGCCTAAGGCACCTCTAAATCTTTTGCAGAGAAATTAGAATGAGAATGAATATTGTGAGTATCACCAAATTACTTGTCACAAAATAGACATGTGCAAGGTTTTGAAACACCAGATCTAAGATTTGGTGGATACTGGAGATATTCTTTCTCCAAAGTCAAGGTCAGGTCTAGCAGCCTAATCCCTCACCTCATCTCACCAGCCAAGAAAATCGAAGCCCAGCTAGCATAGATTTTGAAGGAGCTCAAACCCAGCTCGTCTAATCTGTCTGAGGTTGAGTCTATGTCAGAGTCCAAGTCCGAGTCCATCAAGTCCTGTCCTATCTTTTCCTTTTTAAGTCTATAATCAATCGTCCTGGTCTTATTTTTTAGTTTCACATATAATCATGAATGATAGTGTTTTCTTTAATGAAAGCTTGAATTATTGCATTTTTGTATCTTTCAATTTCATTTTGATTGTTTTATACACTACAAGAATTCAGCAGATTACCGACGGTGATTACCGACAGAATCCAAAGCGTCACTACCTAATGACTACTCACCGACTATAATCAGATGCTTAAGTTTGCCAACCAAATAGTGTTACTATTTATCGACCAAAACAAGTGATCAGTAAATATTAGAGAGAAAATGTGGAGCGAATGTTTGTCGACGATGTAGTTGCCAACGGAATCACTTTAGTCGGTAATTTTGCAAAAAGTGGAGGCACAATTTTTTGGAGCTTAAAATTCTTTTCCCAACAGTTTGCCTACGGAATACATGCCATGTGCCTTATTGCAGACCATTGGTAAAGTGGTCAGCATTCAGTGTACTGACTATTTGCCAACGAAATCATGTTCATCGATAAAAATTAAAGTATAAAAGTCAATTCAGTTCCTATGCTCGTAGTTTTTATTCTCTCCTTCTCTCTATTTCTTCCCTCTCTATTCTGTTTCTCCTTCGCTCTACTTCGCTAGCCGCCATCTGTTTCTCCTTCATTCTCATTCGCCATTGCCGTCCAGTCAGTCTTCCTTCACCGGTGAGTTAGTTTTCTGGGTTTTTTTTTTAGTTTCCAATTTCTATTTTTTTTGGGGCATTGAAGTTGTGTTTTTGTATTGTTGTTTTTGTTAGGAAATTATTGTTTAGGCATTGTTGTTTTCCTTCAATCTCCTTCGCCGGTCATTATTATTTGGGCATTGTTGTCACTGGTAAGTGTTTTTTTTTTTTCGTTTGTAAAGTTGTGTTTGGGCTTTTTATTTTTTTGGGCATTCTGTAAAAGAAAAAATATAAATTTCCATATTTTTTTTTGCTTTTGGTTTATATTTATTTTGTATGTATCTGCTTATGAATTGAAATTATTTTGATGTTTGTAATTTTGGGTGGTTTAGAAAATTTTTTCTGTTAGGTTGTAATTTTTGTGTATATTTTGTGTAATTATAGTTTGTAATTTTGGTTTGTATATTTTTTTTAAGTAATTTAGAATATTGTATAATTTTTTGTAATTATAGGTTGTAATTTTTGTTTTTATATTTTATATTTTTTGTTAATTTTATTATTATTTATAACTTTATTATAAATATTTGTACTTTGTAATAATGGTTGAAAATATATAATGTGCTAGAATTGAAAAAATAAAATTTTCGAAGTATAATTTATTAAATTCATAATCATATAGTAACTAAATAATTACATATACAAATCAGAATAGTTGATTATGTTGGAACTGATTTTGTAAATCATAATTTTATAGTCATTAAATAATTAATATTTAATTATTAAAATTATAATTATATAGTAATTAAATAATTAATATTTAATTATTAAAATCATAAATATAGTAATTAAATAATTAATATTTAATTAGAAATTAATTAGTTGATTAAAAAATTTATTCTAAGTTAATTATAATAATTTAACAATAATAAGTTGAAATAATAATTAAAAAATAATAAATATTGAATGCATCATTTTCAAATAACAAAAATAAGTTTAGTAAAAACTAATATCAATAATTACTAAATATCTTAATATTGTGTAAATTAATACATATAAAGTATTATTATTATTATTATTATTATTATTATTATTATAATTACTATATTTAATTAAAGAGAAATTTATAAATTAATAAATGACATAAATAAAATTTAAGTATTGTAACTATATAATTTAAATCACTTTAATGGATATCATATTTGAATAACATTTTTAATTATGTTATCCCAGATTTTGCCATTTTCTTATATTTTTTTAGCATTATGGTCTATTTTGAAGAAATTATCTGGTCAGAAATTTTGATATTAAATTTTTATGTCCTTTTATATATTTAATTTTAAAAATAAATATAGATAAAATTGTTTGCCAATAGATACAAATTTATTTGAAAGTAATTTTCTGAATATTTTTTTTGTAAAATTTTTTTTACAGATTTGGAATCAATGCACAAAATAATTTTTTATTTAATAAATTATTTTGAAATTTTGAAATACATAAAACAATTGAAAGTATATCCTTTTTAATTGTAAAATAATTTTTTTAACAATCATTCCAATATACAGATGTGAATTGGACTACACATTCCCACCTATTTTTAATTTGTTTTAGGATTTTCCCATATCATATATCTGGTACACCAGTTTCCACTATTTTAAGAGCTAATAGATCAAATATATATAGATAGGATATTTCTAAAACTTTTTTTTTTATTCATTTTAACAACTCTGGTATGTTAATCATACCAAGGTACATCCTATCATGTAGTGGTTTAGTTAGATAATTAATGTTTGGATAAAAATTTAAAACATAATTTTAACTTTCTAAGAAACTTTATAGTTGTGTTTTATCTAAGATTTTGTCAGAAAACTTAGATGCAAATGCAAAAAATCTATTAATAAGTGTTATTATTTCTTGGATAATATAATGACTCAAAAATCTACTACGAGTTTTTATTTGCAACTTAGAAAAACGTTTGTTTTCAATCATATGATTGAAATATTGACCAATGGAATTAGAAAAGATAAGTACATCATTAATATAAACAATACAAAATTTTGAATAATGATTGAAAATATCATTCATAACCCTTTGGAAATCTAATGGTGCATTTTTCAAATGAAAAGGCATGACATTTCATTCATTTTGCTTGAAAGGAGCTATGAATGCGGTTTTATATTTGTCACACCCCAAATCCACCGGTACGACAGTCTTAGGGGAAGGGTAGGCATAAGGTCATCGTACACCCATAGAACCCTTAGCTAACCTGGATCAAACATATAATATATACTAGCATCATGCCAAACATCCATATCTTATATATATCTCATCAACCTGATATGACATTTCCTCTTGTTTCTTATCGATCAAAGATAATTCTAACATCAATATGGAACAAGGGAAAGTCTACAATGCCATTCATGGTAACAAAAGAATAAACAACATCACACACATCTCCGGAGCTTCTAAGAGTATACTTCTTATCGACATGAATACATATATATATAATTCAACTATTATCCAAAAATATTACATAAAAGAGTCTTCATGTGGAGAAGGAAATCAAGAAGCTCTATCTTTAGGATTAACTCTCTCTTGAACTAAGCTAGAACCTGAAATCCACAGAAGAATGGTGAGCCTTCAACTCAGTAAGATATGAACAATCAGAATGAATAACATATATAGAATACTTAAATAAAAAATCTTGAATATGTACTAGGGTACTAGAAAAAATCTTAACATATACATTAATATCATAAGTGCTTATAAATGGTAGTACTATCCAATCATCTCATAATACATATATGAATATCAAATCATAATTCTTTTTAAGAACATAAATGTCTATTAAAAATGGCATTATCAAATAAATATAACATAGAACTAATATCATATCATAATGTTTGGGTAGCTTTGCTACCTTTATGTAGCACATATGCTTACACAGGCATATGCTTAGAGCTCGTGATCCTGTCTAGGTGGAACACCGATACTATACCCTATCAGCCATGTTTCCTCTGTGCACATTGGACCAATGAATTAACTCTCATTGGAAAAAACATTATATAATGTATATTTCGTGATATACATATCATGCATTGGTTCAACATTAATTAAAAGTGATCAAGAGATCACAACATATGAATAACATATCATATTATGCATAACAAAGACTTATTAATGAATTTGGTCTAAGGAAAATAACCATGTCATTATCAACATTCAAAGATTCTATTTAAGAAGGGTTTCAATAAAATGAATTCATAAATAATATATACATATATATGAATATAATATAATTTAGCAAAAATTCTCATATGGAGAATCATACATATGAAATGAAATTCACACTTACCTCTTAGCACTAAAAAGCTTTCTAGCCAAGATCAACTTTTGCTCAAATCCAAAAGATCCTTAATTCCTTGAGTTTTCTTCTCCTAAATAAAAATCTCCAAAATTCTAAAATTTAGGGTTTTCTCAAAATAATCTCATAAAATAATCCTCCATAAATTCTAAACTCCTTAGAGTCTCTATGTAATACCCTAGCAAATAAAAGACAATATATGGATATATTGAACTATAGTAATTGATGAAGCATTAATTGAAGTATGAATAGGCTCAATCGATTATTGAAATATACAGAGAATGGTAGAGAGTAATGCTCAAAAATTTTTGAGACTCAACTAGGCCACTTTTGAGATACTATCTCGAAAAATACTGGTGTTAATTACACTGCTAGGAAAATAGCAGTCCAACTAATTTAAGAATTTCTTACCCAGATCTAGGGGGATTAAGTTAGTTAATTTTATATAAAATTATGGTAAAAAGAAAGAGTTGAAAAATATTTTGGAATACTGAAAATAAGAGTAATGGCAAAATTGTAATTTATGGCAACTTTGGGGGCAATTTTAGAAATCCATTGTCTGGGATTCAGAAATGACCCAGAACTATTTTTAAATGATAGAACAACCCAAAATAAGATATTTCAATCCCCACACTTGAAGTTGAATCTAAACAGAATAGACAAAATAAATTACATAAAGTTTTGGGGGTCAAAATTCAAATAAGAAAATTTTTGGGCCAAAGTACAATTAAGTAAAGTTGTGGGACCTACCTATTCTAGAAAGGAGCATATGTGGCTGGCCATGGTGTGTTATGGAGAGGATTTTTGATAGGAAATAATTAATTAATTTATCAAATTAATGAAAAGATGACAAATAGGTAAAATCTAGAAAATTGTATTTTTATTTTTAAGTTGGCTTTTTGGTGTATATAAAAAGAGGAAGAGAATGACTATGGAAAAGGTATTTTGGCTGAATCACTAATGGAGGAAATACCAAAGAAATATGTTTGCTAATTCTTCCAAATAAACCAACAAAAATAGATAGGAAAATTGATGAGAGAAAGAAAAATGAAGAAAGGAAGTTGATGGAGATTAGTGAAGCTATTTGGTAGAACAAAAAGGAGGAGGAATTTAATGGTTCAAATTTAAGGTAAATTTCCTAAACTTCAGTTTTTAGTTTAATTTAAGAGTTCTAAGGTTTGATTTGGCAAATAATTGAGGTAATGAAGCTAAAAATATAAAGAATAAGCTAAGGTTTATATAGTTTTTGAAATTTGATTTGAGGCAGTAATTTGTGGCTAATATTACAAAATTTTAATGACTAAATTTGAAGATGGATAAAACATAAAAGTTTTAGATAAATATATTAATTAGATATTTGTAAAACGAATTTGTAAAATTCAAAGTGAGGTAAGAGTTATTTAGTAAAAAATATGACTTATATGGAATTAGGGTTATGGAAAAATGCTACTGTATTTTTATTGTATATAATGATAGAGACAGAATTAGAAGAAGTGTACAACATAAAAGGTGTTCATTTATGTCTTATATATAATAATGTAAAAGGGTTTTTCAATTAGATTTGTGGTTTATGAGATATTAGGTCATGAGTATAATCTGCCCTGATTGACTGATAAATAGAACATACGCTACTGAATTTTATGGATATGAGGACATTAAATTCTGAATTAGAAAAAGTATTAATCATAAACAATGTTAAGTTATATGTTATCTAAATTAATGTTAAATGGTTTTATAATTGGATGAGCATGAAATTAATTATAGGCATGGATATAGGGCCTGTTTGGATAGAGATTTTAGGGCAGTAGTTTAATTTTGAAAATTCACTAATAATTGTATAGTGATCCAAATATTCTAACATTTGGATATGTTATAATATTATGTGTCTAAAGTAAATGGAAAAAATAATCAAAGTAATTGGATAAGTATAAATTGAATTGCAGGAAAAAGATCAGAGCTTATCTGAGTTAAAGCAATAGGGTTGACAATGAGGTTAAGTTCAAACTATCACCATATGATATGTAGAACTTGAAAATGTTTGAATTTTGGATATGTTATAGACTAATATGTCTAGTTTAAGTAAGAATAAGAATTTAAGTATTTGGATAAGTATAGAAAGAGATATGGATTAAGGAGCACATGCTGCCAATATGGAATGTTACACAGAAAAACCTTAGTGATTTGGAAAATTTAGGAATTTCTTTAATATAGTTATAAGTAATGTAATTTTATGTTAAATTGTATTTAAATTATTATTAATAAAATAAGTAGAGTCAAGAATGAATAAAGGACTGGTGAAAACTGAAAAAATGCAAAGAAATAGAACCAAGGAAAAGGAATGGAAATGTGAAGTACACAGTGAGGTGAGTAATATACATACTATTTTGCTTGGCATTGCGTTCAAATTAAATTATTAAAATTGCCATGAAATTTTATTGTTAGCCAAAAATACCAATTGAATGATTCATGATTAATTTCATGTCCTTTATAATCCCAAATAATTCCTTTTAAATGAATTTGCATGATTGGCCTAATGTTTCATATATTGAACCCTTGGAAGTGCTTAAGTTATTTTTGATACCTAATGATTAAACACTATATATATGGCATTAATGAAATGATATAAGTTTTAATAAAATTGTGCATAGTGGTTTAATGATCCTAGCAAGAAAGGGGTTAAGGTCCTAGCCATGCGGTCTAATCAATCGTATGAGTAAGTAGCATGCTACCAGATTGTAGCTTCTGCTTAAGTGATCAATAATGATTCTGTCATTTTATGGTATGATATGCTATGAATTTTTAATGCCAATGTGAAACCGAATTCATATGTTAAATGACTTCAACTTTATGAATCTTTAATTGATTAATGAACCCATTATTATTGTATATTTTATGCCATCATTATCTTCCTTATGAGCAACGCCCTCACCTAGCCTTACAAGTAAGATAATATGTGTATTACTCACTGAGTATTGTTATACTCACCTTGTAATTATTTATTATTTTTCAAGAATAAAGTTGTAGT
>CANXYC010387785.1:0-70357 GCA_948193065.1 Aleurites moluccanus
GACTCACTTTGTGGGTTGCAAGCCATGTGGCAAGTTTGGTGATTATCCAGTGGAGAGGTGCTTGAAGCAGATGGATCGCGCTTTCAATTTTGGTGACAATCAAATTTTGCAGATGTATGGGTTTACTCATAAATCACTTGCAAGTCGGAGAGTTAAAAGAGTGAGGAATGAGTCTAGCAATCCACTTGAAGTGAAAGATGAGCTTGCGTTGCTTCACCCTGCATTTAAAGCTGTCAAGTTGTCAACATCATCTTGAGAGCTTTGATACTGTACTGCACTGCTCGCTGTTGTTATTTGTTTATTTAAAATCACAGTACATGTCAAATTGCAAATAATTGTTGTTTATTACTGGCGGTAGCAATGATATTGTGTATTTTTTTTCCTAATTTTTGTATTATTAGTGTTTAAATTATATTGATTCTTGAAAGATAAGAAAAATCCTGCCTAAGTTGCAGTGTTATTTTTCTCTTTAGATTTGTACGAAAACCTGTTCTCGCTTTGGCTATTGATGCTGGAAGAGATTTTTCTGTTTACCTCTGCAAATTATTGGGTTTATTGTTCATTGAATCCACTAATAGAGCAATTCATTGCCTGCTCATATGGTTCCATAGTCTGAGATTATATTATTTATATTTTGAGTACTCTGTTTCCTTTTTGTGGGATACCAAACTTGAACTTTAATAAGGATGATATTTCTGTTGCAATGTGTACTTGTGGCCTGTTGCATAGAATTAGGAAGAGACAAATTTCGACGGGTGCATAATGTTTGATGTTTCATGAATTGTATTGGTGACTAATAATTAGGATTAGAGCACTTTAATTTGTCAATTCCTCTTGTCTTGGTAAAGTGTGTTTGCGTCATTTAATTATAAGGACAAGTTACCTTTATGTTTATCTGGGTTACTGCTCTATAGCTAAACATGCATTAGACTTCCATTCTGGGCTTGTAGTGAATTAAACCATGAGGTTTATAGAACTGGCCTTTTGCTTTTTATTGATTGTCAAGCTTTCCATGACTCAACTCACATTCCGAATCATGATTTTTTTGAAGTCTGTATTTCTTTGTATTTCCAAAATTTTCTAATTTGAGAATAATATAAGTGGGAGTTGTGAAAGGACCAAAATTTGAAAAGAATATTATCATTATTTTGAATGTTGTCACTTTGAAATTTGTTGCCATGGATCTTTATTTTCTCTTGCATGCAAATTAACAATATCTACTTGTTATTTCTTTGTATTTGTGCATACATTTACGAATATAAATGATTAGAGATTTCCCTTACTAGGTGCATTGGTATCCTAATACACTCCCTATTTTACATGTTATAATGTGATTTGTTAAATGTTGGCAATGCATGAATAAAAATCATGTTACTGCAACTTGGACAAAGTTTGTCAAATGAAAATATAGTGAATAAACAACTCTGTCTTGGACATTCTAAATACAGTTTAATTTGCTATTTTCATTGCTTTTATCAAATGTGATAATTGGGTGAGTTCTGAAATTTGTTTCTTAACATTGAAAGCAACATGTTGGTTATGATACATGGTGATACTTTTGTTCGGCATTAGTAGTGCTTATTCGCTTTAATATTTCCTCGAGGAGGGAGCTGATTGTTGAGGTCTTGACCATGATTTACTACTAAATTATGCTATACGATTGATTTCCAAGTGCTTGCTTTTACTATATGTGTTCGAGTGTAAATAATAGATGATTAACTGCTGAGAACTAGAGAAAGCAGACTTTCCTTGAAGCTGATAATATTAATGTACACATACCCCTTGAGCCAAATGTCCATAATCCCATTTAAAAACTGCGTCTAGGGTGACAATAAGATTGACTAAACATAAGAGAGGAAAGAGTCAATTGTCGCGGGGTGGGGGAAGCTTGGTTTTTTTATATTCAAAACCTGAGATTGGGTTCTGCAAGGCTCAGAAATGCACCATCTAACAGGTAACTAGCAATTTTTCATCGAGTAGTCTCAGGCTAGAACAACTCTACGGTATTTTCTGCATTCCTTTTAGAAAGAAGGTAAATGTTCTTCCAAAATCAGGGCATTTACGGAAAGGAATTTGATATGCAATGCCTATTACAAGAGTAGAGATGCAGCCATGCAAGTACTTAAAATTGGATGGTTAAGGTAGAAAGCAGAAAAAAGAAGAAGTAAAAAACAGTATAAATATGCAGTTATGCACTATGCAGCCGAATAAAAAAGGAGACTTGAGAATTATACTATTTGGCCTATACACTGTTTAAGAACTTTTTTTTTACTCTATTTACAAATTTGTTCTTTTATGGTGGAACCATGACACTATAAATAAAAATTACAGGATAATCTAGTCTCAGCATTTCTTTTGATGATTGAATAAGAAACCTATTTAATGCCTTCAAACCCATTTTAAATTTTTAGCTAATGTAATATAAACTAAGAATAAGTATGACTGATAGAAAAAGCGAGCTCCTTTTTACTCGCACAAACAAGTACTTGAGAATTCCTCCACAACTCACCCACATGGTCAAAAGTACATTGGATATATCCACTCTCCCCACTTGAAGCAAAGTCTTGTCCTACTATCAAACTTATCAATCAAACGGTTCATTTTCATCCATTAGCTGCTCACACCTCATATAAACCAAGATCAAGCTATTACCTACTTGCAGAAATCATTTATTCATAACTTTAGTCGCTCAGATTGTAAACTCAACTGAAATGGAGTTTAAATTATAGAATTGTTCCTTAATTTATAATTAAAAAAGAGAAGAAATTACTGGATGATGGTTAACAAAGAGAGCTTTGAATTTCAAATTTAAGTTTGGCGTTTGGAGATGAGAGCTTAACTTAAAATTCTTAATGCTCTCTCTCTTCAGCTTCCCGCTTTTTGTAAAACCCTAATTTCACTCGAGTGTGTATACTTAACTTACGCATACCCTCTTACCGATAACTAGGCTCTTACAAATCTCTCTCTTTATCGGCTCTCGTTATTTATAAATATTTATAAATCTTAGGGATTGAGCTTGGAGTAGGCAATAATGGAGGTTTCAGCTGAGCAAAAACATAATAAACAGCAACCACAGTTCTCTTTGGCATCCATAACCGAGCTATCTTCTTCTTCTTTATTTTCTTCATCTTTGCCTGTGATTGCTAGGTTTAGAGCTGATAATGGAGTCTTGGAGTTTCGGTTTTTTCAAGACTCTGACGCTACTACTGATTTTATTAAAGTCGATCTTAGTACTGCTCAGGTTAGTGTTGTTTTTCATTTTTTTTTTTTACTTTCAGAGGATTGCAGTTTATTTGTTTGTTTGGTTGCCGAGAAAGTGGAAGAAATGTCGAGTGAATTTTTTTTCTTTTTAAAAAAATTGAAGTGAGGTGTGTCTAATTTCAAGGAAAATGCTCTTGTCAATATTATAAATCAGGTTTTTGAATGGAATTGTTTTCTTTTTAAGATCTAAAATCACATGGGTGCATATTTCTTTGATTTTGATTTTTTATTTTGCGAAGTTCGATTGTGATTTTTGTTTGTGCCCCAAAAGCTGATTTTCAGTAGTTTTTTTTTCAAAAGAATAAATAAATAAGGAAATGGGTCTCTATAAGTGTTGATTTTCTTAATTATTTCTTTTAAATTTGTAAATATTTGTTAATTATGTTATAAATATGAAATTTATGATTTTTTTTTTCTTTTATTTAAATTTGTTGTTCAGTTAGTCAAGCTAGGACCTGAGCAATCAGTTTGCATATCTGAAGGTTTAGAATCTGATAGCAGTAAAGAGGTATGAGATTTATTTTAAGTTTATTTTTTTCCCCTTTCCCCTTTAATATGCAGTGTTGGATAATTTATTGGTGTTAGATTGTTTAAGAAATAATATTGGTGTTAGATTGTTTAAGAAATAATTTTACATTTCCATCCTATTTTATCATTTGAGAATATAGGGATTAAGGAGTCATCTCACCGATTAAATAATCTGTTTGAAAAGCTATAGTAAATGAACTAGCAAATATCTCCGAGGCACAAGTTAACCTTTTTATGAATTTGGGCAATGTATTGGTACTGCAGGCACCATACAGTTATATGATTGTTTAAGTGTTACAGATGTTCATGCCTTAACAACATTACTTTTTACCAGAAATATTCAAGAGGAATCACTATCCAATTTAGAAATGAGGAGGAGAGCAGGACCTTCCATTGTGCATTTGAGCAATGGAAGAATGAAGTAATTGTTCAAGGTGCTGCTTTGGAAATTTTTATCAAAGTTTATTGCCGATATCTCCTAATATAAAATGTCATGAAAAGTCAGACATTGGAGATATCCCTATATCACATTTCCTAATTTCATTTTCTTTTTCTTTTTCTATTTCCTTTTGTTGTTCTTGGAATTATTTTAGTTGTTCTTGGAATTATTTTAGCACTTTTTTTTTTCTTCTAACTACCCTCTTCTTTAGTTAGGTTGAAGTTTGCATTAAATGCATTTGAAATTGTGGTAATCAGAAGTCTGAGATGCATTGAAACTTCTCACATTGTATGTGTAAGCATTCATTCACATGCAAAGACAACAAGCATATGCAATTGTTTAATCTTAATATTGAAGAACCCAAAATTTCTCAATTGTATAAATTTGAAAGTAAAAATTTTCCATTGTATTTTGTATCTAAACTACGATTTGTGTTTTCTATCTTATTTATTCTCAAACTGAGCAATATGAAACTTTAAAAGAATTATCCTCCCCAAGACCAATAAATTGATTATGCATCTGATGTAATTAACTATACACTTCAAGGGAGCAACCATGATGACTGCACAGAATAGATTGGAGTCATGCTAATGTTAAATCCCTTAAATTGAATATAAAGTTGAAATGATTTGTGTCCAATCCATATATTCACCTTTGCTTTTGGCCAACTTCATTTAGGTTTCTCTACAAAGTTGCTTTTGCATGTACTGTCATTGTATTAGATGTCTGTCTCTTTCTCCTTATTGTTTATTGTTTTTCTTTCAGGAACTACCTTACCAAATGGAGCAATCACAGCTCCTAAAAGCAAGTTTGATAATAAAATAGAGCCATCATCTGCTAAAATGTATTTCCATTATTATGGACAACTTCTACATCAGCAAAATATGCTACAGGATTATGTGAGGACAGGTTAAATCACTGACTATACTATGTTTCTCCCTTTGATCTTGTACTGCAATTACATTTTCAGTTTTGTTGTTGAGAAGCTTGAACAATGTTATTAATTGTTATGAGTGTACTGCATGTCTCAAAATGCCTGGACAAATAAATCTACATTGGATATCCAATATGAGTTGCATGGTGAGTCTAACAATGGTACTACACTGTTTATTTCAGGAACCTATTATGCTGCTATCATTGAGAACCGTGCAGATTTTTTTGGTCGTGTTGTTGTTGATGTTGGTGCTGGAAGTGGTATTTTGTCTTTATTTGCTGCTCAGGTATACCTGGTCTTTTAACTAATCAAATTTATATAGTGTGATAATATTACATTTTTCGTTATTCCAGGGATGTTATTATAGACTGATCTTGTATTCCTTTTTCTTCCCCTTGTGTTAGGCTGGTGCAAAGCATGTTTATGCTGTGGAAGCATCTGAAATGGCAGAATATGCCAGCAAACTAATTGCTGGGAACCCATCATTGGGTGAAAGGATCACGGTAAGATTATTCTTGTCATATTATTTAATATTTCCTATAAGTTGCCTCATTTCTTCTCTCATTTTCTTTAGGAATACTCTTTTGGATGTAGGTAATAAAGGGTAAAGTAGAGGAAGTTGAATTGCCTGAGAAAGCAGATATTCTAATCTCTGAACCAATGGGTAGGCTTATTCATTGTCCTTGTCCTTATCATCACTATAGATTGTGGCAATTTCTTATTGATGTTAAACTTGTTATTTTTTCAAAATTTCATTCATCAATGGCTTTGCCTATTTGTTGTCCTATAAATTTTATTGCTCAATATTTACCCTGATTGGGGATTGGTTTGTCAACTCAAAGATAAAAGAACGTGATGAAATTAGTATAAAACTTTTCGAGCTTCATTATATAGTTCATGCTGAAGCAAATCTAAATTCACACTTCTCCTAACCTTTTCGGGGATGTGACATGTAGGCACCTTACTAGTCAATGAAAGAATGCTAGAATCCTATGTAATTGCAAGAGATCGATTTCTTGTCCCTAATGGAAAAATGTTCCCTACAGTTGGAAGGTAAGGTTATTCTTCAAATATTCTTAAAAAAAAAGGTTATTCTTCAATATTCTTCCTCTTTGAATTCTTGCTCTCCTAGCTCTTAGACAGACTTATTTGGGCATGTAAGGTGATCAATTTCATGGCAATATCAACTGGTTACTTGGCTTTTTTATTCTTTTCTTAAATACAATGTGTTAATTTCTGTTTTCAGTCTTCTTCAAGTGAAGGCACCAGCAGACCAGCTAATGAATCCTTTTTGCTGTTTCATATAATATATATTGTTATGGCTCTTTATAATTTTTGTTATTATGTCCTGTTAATTTATGCTTTCACAATTACATTTTTCCAGTCATAAAAAATCTTTCGAGTTCCTTACAATTACTTTGGGTTTTCTCTGTGCCGATTAAGGAGAAAATATTGCATTTTGCAGTGTCATTATATTTTCCTGTGGATTCCAGATTTTTGTGCATGTTACATGATTCATGCTCTATAGAAATAGTTGCATATATCTCCTGTTTGCCTATTTCCTAGTGATTGTACGCATGGCTGGCCCATGTATCTCATCTCAACTCAACTGAGTCCTAAATTCTTAATCCTAATCTAATTGGTGTAATACCATAGTTGGCCTGTGTATGATTAGGAATTTAGGATATTTTAATGTGTGCACCTCTTGTGCTTCTTGTATTTGCACATCCAAAATAAAAAAAAAAATTATGTTAGATACTATTGAGTTGAAATTGCTTGCTCTTGCAGAATACATATGGCACCTTTTAGCGATGAATATTTGTTTGTTGAAATTGCTAATAAGGTATGTATTTGGAACTATTATGTTGAAGTTTTCTGGACCAAGTATATTGTTTAACCTGTAGATCTCACTCAGGGAGGCAATGATTTCTTTAAATCACTGAAACATGACTGATTTGTGAAACTTTCTTATTGCAGTACACATAATAATGTCATAATTGCAGTCAACTTTTCATGTTGATATCATCATTCCAAACACGTAGAGTTGTCTTACTTGTGATTTGTTTTGTTTATACAGGCACTCTTTTGGCAGCAACAAAATTATTATGGAGTTGATCTAACACCTCTATATGGATCTGCATTCCAGGGATACTTTTCTCAGGTCTACTTTCTACTTGCTTGCTGCTTATATACATTAATACATTTTTTCCACTTCTATTTCCTTAAAAATCATATATTGGCTTACTTGCTCCTTTACGTGCTATATGTGTCTATTATCTGGGGAAAGAAAATAACTTCTGAAGTGATAATCCAATTTTAATATATTATCTGATAACTTGTGAGCTTTTTTCTGATAATTTCATGGGATCTTTGCGCTTTTCATACAGCCTGTTGTAGATGCTTTTGATCCAAGATTATTGGTGGCTCCTGCAATGGTTCATGTGATAGACTTTACTGAAATAAAGGTATAGTCACCCACTAGACCTTTTGTTTGCTTCTTATCTGTTGTGCATGTCTTGTGTATTTTGCCCATTCACGAAGGAAGTGATATGTTTTTTCAATACTTAGTTTTTGTCTTGAAATATTCTTTCAGAATAATCTTTTATTCTTCCATGAATTTTTTTCTTCTCCAAATGATCTGTTTTGCATGATATACTATCGTGTCTATTGGTTTTACTTCCATATATCTTTCTTGGGACGCCAGTTTTACATATCTGAAAGACATTTGCGTGTAAAGCTTTCATCAGCTTTGGATGTGTGCAATGAGTGGTTGGAGGATATATATATATATATATATATATATATATATATATATCTTGGTCCTGAAAGGAGCAGTTGAAGGCTTCATGCTTCATTCTTTCTGTTGCAATATCATATATTTTCATATTATTTTCTTTACGAGGATGTTGACTGCCTTTGATATTTCAGTCATCACAACTTATTTCTCATTCCTTTTTGCAGGAAGAGGATTTATATGAAATTGATATTCCGCTAAAATTCATAGCTTCTGTGGGCACCAGAGTGCATGGGCTGGCTTGTTGGTTTGATGTGTTGTTTAATGGAAGGCAAGCATTTGACCCTGATAAATAATGTCTTTTGTTTTTATCCGGGTATTTGAAAAGCGCCTGCATTTTACATTGTTATTACCTTTTAAATTTATGGGCTTTACATGTAACCTGTCTTGTTCTACAGTACTGTACAAAGGTGGCTTACAACTGCCCCTGGTGCTCCTACAACCCATTGGTATCAATTACGCTGTGTTCTGTCTCAACCACTCTACGTCATGGCAGGACAAGAAATTACAGGCCGGCTTCAAATGGTTGCCCACAGTTGTCAGAGTTATACCTTATATTTAACACTGTCAGGTTGTGTTTTTTTCCTTCTCTTTTTTATCTTATTCTTTTTATCCATCAGTTGCTAACAAGTTATTACTCAACTTAAATAGCTAAAATGTGGGGCCCTGGTGCTGAACAAGGAGGAATACTTCAGACATCATCATGCAATCTCGATTTAAAAGAACCATATTATAGAATGTCTCAACCACAAGCCTATGGAATGGCACAAGATCAGTAGCCACACCAACTTATACATGCACAGGTAATTATTAATCCTTCATCTGCTTTTATCTGTATTATTTATCTAAAAATGAATCTGGTGAAGAAACTTCCAACATTGGGTTAATTAATGCTCAAGGATCCATTACTCCAAATCTTTAATATTCAACTTCTATTGGTGCCTTCACATACCATCTTTTTGAGCAAATGCTTGGCTTCATGGAAATGATTAACATACAAATTACATGTTGCTGGGAATCCATAATATGGGAATTTGCCCATCTTTTGGATTTGAGGGACAGACCTTGACTTTTTTCCTTCAAAAGGGATGGGGTTTGGAAGATTGATGTGTTTAGAAATAATATTTAAACCTTTTTATTCTGATCCAGCTGTTTCAAGAACCCGTATCTTTTGTATCATTTTATCACATATAAAGTTTGAATATATTTGACCCTAGTGTGATGGTTTCATTTAGTACCTGGACCTGATAGTCTGTCATCACTTATTTCTCTGCCTACAGTAACAAAGAAAAAGGTAATAAGATTTTATGAGTTAAATAAGTATTGAAGTCAAGTTAATGTGATATACAAACATGACAATCATAATTTGCAGTTTTCATGCATAGCATTTTGTGTCAGTTCAGTTTTGGGATAAGAGGAAATGATAAATTTCTTGAAATTTGTGTTGTGATTTCAGAAGTAAAACAGACAGTTCAGGAACTGTAAGATATTTTGGCAAAAATTTATGTTTTTGTTCTTTTGAATTTGCCTGGTTAGCTTTTTTGTGCATTGTTTGTGCACTTTTTTGTCTCTCCTCTCTCTCCCATACATTGCAGGAAGATAGAACAGTCAACAGTGAAAGATGATGTCTTCAGTATCATCATCCATTCATATCTTAATTATTATAATTGCTGTTGTGATGTTTTTACAAGTTAATACCCTTAATAAGAGTTATCTGGTTTATGATTTCAGGATATACACATTCAATCCGAGGATTTAGAGGAACCCGAGTTGATAAAACCATCTCAAAATTTGGAGGCTTAGCTCCAATAAGTGATTGTGATGGAATTTTTTAACATGGCATATGTTTGAAATATAAACTTTGCTGCTTCCTAGCAAGGGGTCTGCAATCTGCACTGGTGAATTTAACGTACAACTTTTTTCTCCGCGCTGATTCAGTTCCCTTGTAAATTAGATCAACATGACCATTTTTTTTTTCTTTGTATAATTTGTTGCATAGTTGGTCCTGTGTGCTATGTCATTGTGCTTTAACGAGTTGAAATAATCAAATCCATTATGGTCCTCGAGTCATTTCACTGGCCTTCATTTTTTTTTTCTTTTTGAAAATATATAAATAGGTATATTTTTATAGCGATGGTATGGCCGATTATATAAGCGGTTATATTTCTATAAGAGTGAATCTGAATGAAGTTTGTGGCTTGGAGAGGCAACAAGAAGTTCACAAGGAAAAAAATAAAATAAAAAATACCACTGCTCCATTTGGTTATTTAGGAATAACCAAAATAAATTGACAAATTCGATTATTTTAATGGTATAATGCAAATCTTAAAATTTTTAAAAGTCCTGGAGCTGCATTTTTGCCCAAGAGAGTAATGCAAATCTCAGCAGCTGTTTTATCTTGAAATTCTTGAATTTGGTTTCACTTCTGAGGATATATTCAAGCTGCCTTCCAGAAGTCTGAATGTTGAATGCTGCCATTGTTGATCCATTTTCTCTATGCTTTGCTCAAATTGAGGAATCCAAATGGACGTTAAATCTTCCTTGTCCTTTGAGATTTGAACAGAAAATGCACCAGGGAACATCATTTCATGAATATGTAGAGTGAGACAAGAATTTCCATGATTTTATTAAATTGCTAATGTGACTTCTAATTGATGTGTTTGGTAAATCTTTTGCAAAACTTTGTAACAAGTAGCTAAGCACCCTTACCAAATACCAATAATATCTAAGTTGAATAATTGGATAAATTTCCGTTTCTTCACTTGTTTGATACCGGAACCGTTTTTATTTATTATTATGTTTTTGTGGATTTTGCATGGATAAATTACTTATGTAGAAATTTCAAAATCTCGATATTAATAATTAGTATTAAATGGGAATGATATAATGATATAATTTATTTTCACTTCAGGGAAAACTCAATTTTTATAAATAGTATATACTTTATATCAACTTTACAAGTGTATTTGATTTCCACCTCAATATTGAAAAGCAAAATCACGATTTTATTTTCTTAAAATTAAATCATTTATTAGTCTAGACCTGATGGGCATTGCTATTTTATATTGGATTGAAGAAATTAACTCCAAATATTACGTGATTGTTATATATATATATATATATATATATACACACACACGCACCAACTAAATAAACAAAATCGGTTTTAATCCAATGCCACACTCTTGGATGATCTCTTCTTCTTTTCTATTAGAAGGCAAACCAGATTCATTATGTTTATTACAAACAATAACAAATAACCTTAATTAATTTTTGTTTTCATATTACAAGAATGGTTTGATTGAAAAAAAAAAAAAAAGGTTTGGGGTAGGTAGGTCCGATTTCTCCTCTTTTTATGGATGCACATGGACTTGGAAGCTTAACTTGTATGGGCTTCCCGAACGCACACGTCATTGGCGAACTACTGTTTGGATTAGAAATTAGATTTTTTTTTTTTTTAAGATAACCCATACAAAACTACAAATGCCTTCTTCATTCGCTTACAATGGCGGGTGCTTATATCGCCACCTTCCGATTTCCTGCACCTCCCACAATCACCTCTGCCACCATCCGTAGATTTCGATTAAACCCGCTTTGCGCATCTTCTGTTTCTACTCCTTTTCCATCAAAACGCACAAAGAGAAAAAACCACTTGCGTCCCAAAATCCTTAAAACCCTAACTAAACCTTTCCCCATCGCTCCTCTTCCTCAAACTGTTCCGGAAGAAATCACAGTCCCCAATCCCATTCCGTTCCTACCCGAGAACGATGTCGTCTTTGATGCTCACTCTGATGATTTCTCCTGCGAAAGTCTCCCTCCTGGGGAAGCCGATAAGGTGTTTGAAGAATTTCCTCAGTCGGAGACTATTGGCACCGTTGGAGAACACAGTGGCATTCTTGGTAAAATTTCTGCAAAGTCTGTCTTAAAATTTGGTGGTTATTTGGTTGGGATTTTTCTGTTTCAAACTATTTTTGCAGTTTTGGTTGTGGGAGACACCAATTCTTCTAAGAAAGAGGGGAGACTAAATAATTCTGAGGCTAAAGGGAGTATTTTGCAAAATGGAAGCAATGCGGGTTCCTTTGATGAGACTCAAATGGAAGGAAAAATAAGGGAAATTAGGGTAATGGCAAGGGAGGCCAGAGAGAAGGAGAAAATGGAAAGGAAGAAAGCCAATGAAGGGAGTGATATTGAAAAGGAGATTGGTGCAAGATTGGCTAAGTTGGAGGAGAGATTGAATTCCAAGAGAGAAATGTTACCTGAATCTTTTATGAACTATTTGGGCCTTTTTGGGAATCATGAAGAAGAAGAAGAAGAAGTGGAGGAGGAGGAAGAAGAAGGGATTGGTGAGAATAGGTTGGAGTCGAAAGAGGATCACAAAATATTGATGTTCAGAAAAAAGTTTAGGTTTAAAAGCCCTTCAGTGAACTCAAGGACTAGTCCAAAGGGGTTTTCAGATTCAAGGGGCTCTGGGAGTCCAAGTAACATAAGTAGAAGCAATAAAAATGGTGAATCAAGAAAACGCGATTCTGGAACTGTGAAAGTAGATAGCAGAAGGAAAGACATCAGCACGCCTTTGAATTCATTAAAAATAACTGGCAACAAGTTGCAGAAGGAAAAAGAGGATTTGCCAAAGGAAATTCATTCTGGTAATGTAAATAAAATCTGATGATTGATTTTTTTTTTCATATATATTTTCAAGTAAATGTTATTGATTATCTGGATTTTTCAATTCTTTTTATTGATAGGAGAATGCGAATTCACAGTTCTGTGGATTTTTGATATTTTGGGTTATCCTGTAAAATTATTACCTCCTGGTAGATCTTAATTTGAGATGTAACTGGGGGAAAAATGTTTTATGCTTAAAAGGAGACTTTGATGATAATCAACATAGAATTAACCACTTTAGCTATCAGATAAATTGCTTTGAAAACTCTATATAAACCTGGGAGTGTTTGTAAAATTTTTAGGTGCTGTCCAGGATACCAGTGAAGGAAGGTCGTCAAGTGAAGTAACAAATTCATGGCAATCAAGAGATCTGGAGAAACAAAATTCTCCAAGCTTAACAACAGAAAAACAGAGAACTATTACAAAATTTGATGGCCCTGCCCCTGCTTCATTGAGCAGTAATGGGAGCAGAGGCCCTGGAAAGAGACAAGTGGCAAACAAAGCGGGGGATAAAGAAGCAGCTGTACTAACAAATGTGTGGTGGACAAATCTTCCTTATGTTCTAGTATGCAGCTGAAACTGTGACTTTACTTTCAATCAATATTTCTATTTCTGATGTGCAATTCCGGCATAAACAAAAACGAATAACAGTTTTGTCTTTGGGAACAATTATTATAGGTTTTACTTTTATTCATATTTTATCACTATTTTGTGTGAATAGGAATCTTATTCATTGTGTTTGCATGGTCATTGGGAAAATGTATTGGAATAATGGAAAGGCTTGCTATAAGAGTTTGATTAATATCTCCCTATCATAAAAGTTAAGTTCAATTTCAGTTGCGCACTTATTCTTCCAGAGTCTATTGCTTAAGTTGCTAAATGAACAATAAACATCAATAACCTAAGAAATAATTTTGTATGTGCTCAATTTCAGGGTATCCTTATGCGTGGTAACTCAGAACATGAAGAACCGGCAGGACTTTATACTTTACCTTCTCAGGAAGATGATCAAGAAGACTCCTCTTGCATGGTTGCTTTTGAGGACCGTGGTGATGCAAATAACTTCTGTTATTTACTTGAATCCAACCTTGAAGATTTAGGGGAATTCAGTGTTGACATCGTGCCACTGTCAGTAAAAGTAAGTACACGCGATTTGAATGATAAACTAAGCCTGCCATAGGGCAGAGGTTACAATTGGAGGGTATAATTTGTTGACTGGGTACAAGGAAATAGTGCGTGGTTACTTTTTGTGAGCCTTTTCATTAATTCTAATATGAGAATTTAACTCCTGCAGGAACTTCACGAGGCAGTGAAATATCATTCCAAGAAGGTGATTGTTGTGAAGAAGGGGCAACTGAAGCTTTATGCTGGCCAGCCAATTGCTGAGGTTGAGATGGCTTTGCTCTCTTTACTTGAATAGTTGAATGAGATCAAGGTACTTAGTTTGCAGAAGAAATAAATGATACGACAATGGATTCTTCTTCGAACCTCTATAAAGACTTTTAGCCTCTGTCAATTCACGGGCATTTTCTTATGGAAGTTCCTGGTTCAAGTTCTTTATTCTTCAATATTCTTTTACAATAGGTCAGAGTTGATCCTGTACAGCAATAGATCTCTTCAATCTGTGGACAGATTTTTGACAGGAGTCCTGATTGGAGTAAGCAACTGTACTGGTGCACGACAATTTTTTCTGCTAATTGTGAAGTTTGAAAGCTATATATTGATTTTTATGAAGAATTACCAATGCATATGTACTCTTATGGATTTTGCTTTTTATTTTTGAGGAAAGTATTATTAGAAAATGTAAGCATTTTCTCTATGAATCAAAACTCTTTTGCATTGTGAAATTTTATGTTCTCTAATACAGTCAATTACCTATTTTAATAGTGATTTTTCCTGCATGTTTTGTTGTTGGTGAATTGGAAAAGAAAAATAAGGCAAAGAAATAGATTTTGGCGAGTTTTTGCCCATTAGCAAAAGGGATCAGGGCAAGCTGACAATAGTATTTATTGCTGAAAAATAGGATTTACATTAAAAAGTTCAAATATAGAAACGACAGTATTGCGTGCTGCTTCCCTTGCCTCAGGCAGCCTATCATTCAACAAATTAGCAGCCGTCCGTACAAGTGAAACCAATCCAAACTCTTCCATTCCTTCCAGACCCTGAAAATAGTCCCATGATTTCCTACTAGTCAATATTTTTTTTAACTTTACAAGCCAAAAATAAGCAAATAGCAGCATAAAATTGGCAAAAAGTTACCATATTGGAGACAGAGTTAGCGATGCCAATGGCAACTTTGGCCCTGACTCTAAGGTTGGCATAGCTAACATAAGCCCGACGCTTATGAAGCAGAGGCAGAGGAGTCATGGACTTCAAGACGACATTCAGAGCTCTGTCTGATTCTTCACACACGAACCTTTTATCTTGAGAAGCTTTGAGTAGCTGCAACAGCTGTGCACCCGCAAGAGAAGCTAAGTCATTAACAAAAAAAAAAAAACAATAACAGAATACAATCAAAGTTTAAACGAGTAAAAGACAGAGTTAAAACAGAGGAAAAAGATTGGTCCTCACCAAGTTATCAAATGCATCAGTGGTGAAGTCGAGCAATTTGTCCCCAAAGGCACTGAAAATATCAGATGCAGCCATGATAGAGGTTTTACAGAGCACTTCTTGGGTTTTTCATGGCCTTCACCACCACCAACATTAACGTTTCTATATACAAATCAGACATACATGTTTGAACTAGCTTCCCATTATCAAATAAAAGCATTATTTTGCGAGGAAATCTTTCTCACATAATTTGGGGCAAGAAAGAGGAGTGATGAAGAGCAAGTCGCCTAGCATTATTCAGTAATTCGCAAACCTTTGTCCAATCTTTTGAATCTAAGCCTTCAATTAGGCCCTGAAAATTCAAAAAAATAAAAGAAAAATATCTAATCATATCTTAAATACTCTGGGTTTGCTCCAAAAACTTCTGTAAAAGAAAACCTACATATAATTTTTCTTTTAAAATACAGACTTACTTGGATCTTGGATTCAGGGTCTGGTAAGGGTTTAAGATTCTCCGAAGATATGTATTCAATAGAAGCATCTGCAGAGGGTGGCAATGTAGCCGTGTTTTCATCATTTACACCAAACTCAGCCTGTTTTTGAATTGGAACAGAGACCTATTGCTTGCTTTTTGGGTCTTAACGGTGTTACTACTGGGAGAGCATTATCAATGGGTCTCTGTGTCATTTTCGAATGGAAATTGCAGTAATCAATGTTTTCAGAACCAGATTGATTAAAAAATCGAAGAAAATTAAAAGTGCTAAAGGTCGAACTGAAGTTAAATCGAAAAAAATCAATATATATATGTATATATAATTTGACATTTATTATATATATTATGAAATAAATATAATATAATTATAACTAAATCAATAATCTATATAAAGTCATATTTTTTATGGTGTCAATTCAATTATATTAAATCAAAAATTATAAATGCAGTAAGTTATAGATATTCGCTTGTTCAAATATTTACTTACTTAATAGGATTATAATTTTGGCATCAGTTAGATTTTGAAATCAGATAAAATTAAAATGAAACTATTGAAATTTTTTTAATTTCTTTTAATTCAAAACGGTGTTTTTTTTTTTTTTTATAAAAACGACGTCGTTTTGATTAAAAATTAAAAAAAAAAATCTACTCAAACCCAAAAAACTAGTCTAATTCTATCGATTCATCAATTTTTTATTCAATTTTTTAAAGACGGATAAAAAAAAATTGATTGGCTCGATCTTTAATTCGATATTCAGTTTTTCCAATTTGACCGACCGATTCAATCCGGTTTTGATATCCATGGCAGTAACAGAGATTTGAATAGTTAGATATGTTAAAAGAGTGGGACTGCGAGACCAATAAAGAAAGCGAACAATTTTTACCTCGTTTAAAAGTTTAAATTTTGAACAGAAGTTCAAAAAAGACGTCGGGCTGTTTAGGTAACGGTCACAATTTTTGCAGTGCGGGGGGATTCTCTTCTAAGCCAGTATTCATTTTACATTTGATCTCATTATTTTGCCCATGGAAACGGTACGAGAAGCAAGAGGATAGTTGACATGCCGTTTTATAGACCCGACATCTCTTTCAAAATAAAAATCACCTTTTTACTATTTTTTTTCTAATTCGTTTATCAAAAACGACTTGACGTTAAACGTGATCCAAAATAAACGATAGCTTGCTCTTTCGTGTAAATGACCAATTGAAAGAGGATCTGTCATTTTCAAGAAAACGACAACAAAAATTCTATAATATATGATATCTGATCTCAGAATATAATATATGTATTTATTTTAATATTCATAGCTTTTTATAATATAATATACTATAACAAAATACGATCTTTGATCTCAGAATATAATAAACAAAAGAAATAGTGCAACTACACAAAGGCTCAGTTGCCAATGATATAATCAGGGTCATGCACATTTTTAAGTTTGGATTTTCAATGATGTGAGAAACTCAAGCTAATGCCACACTTGAAAAAAAATAATAAGTATGAAATCAGGATGTCTTGTAAAATAATGTATATCACATGTGAAATTCTTGTGTAACATGTCTAGTAAAATAATGTCCATCATATCTAAATCCTCATTTAACGATAGTATACTTCAATTCTACAATCATCTTCCCCTTGCGCAACCAATGGCCCCAAGCAGAACAAGTCAAAACCAGGCAATCTGCCAAGTCCTCAACTCCCAGCCTCCAATGGACAAGGTAATAGGACTCAAACAATGGAATAAGTGAAGTCAAGATCAACTTATCTCTTGCCTTACAAGAACATCTTTTAATTTGCACATGCCAGCATGAGAAACAGTAATGCAAAACCAGTGCTCTTTACCATTTGCATAAGCGTGACAGAAGAGGCAATTCCTTAAACAAATGCAAGAGGAAACAAAAGACAACAAAAACTTGTACTGCAAGCATCCCTTGTCAGAGGTAAACAAGTAGATCCAAACTCTTGGGGGGCAAAAATGGATTATTATTGTTTCTTGAGGCATATTGATGAGGTCAATTAGTAAAGGTTGGAGCAATGTACACTCATACCAGCTAGTGATGACATTTGTGGGTACAATCACAAATGTTAACTTGCAGAGATTCTCGTAAAAATGATGTATCAAGTTACCTGGAGAACTGAGAAAAATTTCCATCACCATGGATCCAAGCATAAATTGATAGTAATAGCAATTATAATTTTTCTTATGAAAAATCATTAAGAGAACACATCTATCAATTTGGTCGAACCATAAACTCAAGGTTCGACAGTTAGGTTGTTTGCTTAGTTTGTATCAAGGGTATTCATCATCCTATCTGCCAAAATATGACATAAAAAGTACATAGGCAGAGACAGATATACATGCAAAAAAAAAAAAAAAAGAAAAACACTTCTATTGTCCTAATAGCTATAATAGCAAAACCAAACAGTCATCAATTAGTCAATACTAAATATACAATAGTCCAAAGAAATCACATCCAAATGCTAAATTTTGAAAGCAATGATTTTGAGAAATTGTATAATCAATAAGACAAAAACATACCTTTGCAGATAGCAACTACAGCCCCACTAAGGAAATACGAAAAGATAGGACATCATGCGCTTTCCAAGCTAACCACAATAATCAGCTCCTTGGGATCCGATAAAATCATGATGACGTTACCACGACCTTGCAGCATGTTGAGACTTTGCGATTTCCCTCAAAACAGCCCCCACAATTGCTGCCTGCTCAAGACAACCAGCCTTATGCAGCGCATCTCCAAGAGCAATACAAGTTTTGGTGTTAATATTACAACCTTTCAACCGAGTTTCCTCAAAAAGCTTAAATGCCTCCATTGCCCTATTTGCATAACTTAATCCTTCTACGATTGCATTATAACAAGCAGAATCAGGTACACCCCCATTTGCCTTGAGCCTGTCAAAGAGAGAATTAGCCTCTGTAATGTTCCCAGCCTTTGCAAGTCCTGCAATCATAGTAGTGTAAGTAATGGCATTAGGTTTTAACCCTTGCTTCTGCATCTCTTGCCAAAACACAAAGGCCTTGTTAAATTTTCTATCCCTGCAGAGACCATTTATGAGAATGCTATATGTTATATGATTGGGGATGCATTTTAAGTTTTTCATGGATTGAAAGCAGATAAGGGCTTCATTAATTTCCCCTGCCTTCACCAATGCATCAAGCAAGCAATTCCACGTATATACATTAGGTGTTAAACCTCTCTGCATCAACTCTTCCATGATTAGATATGCCTCATCAATTCTACCCACTTTTCCAAACCCATCAATGAGACTGCTATAGATAACAACATTTAACTCTATTCCATTTGACTTAGCTTCCTCAAAGAGCATGTATGCTTCATCAAGCCTATCAATTTTGGCAAGGCCATCGATGACAGATCCATAGGTGACTACAGTTGGTTGGCAGCCCTTTACCTTCATTTCCTCCAACAGCTGATAAGCTTTATTCACCTTACCTGACTTGCAGAACCCATCAATAACAATGTTGTAGGCACGGGTGTCCAACACACAGCCCTGGTCTTTCATGGCATAGAACAATGCAGAAGTTTCACGTGCAAAACCAGCTTTCACTAGGCCATGAATTAGGATACAATAACTTCTCACATCTGGAACAAATCCTTGAGCTTTTATTTCCTCAAACAAAGCCCTTCCTTTCTCAGGTTCACCAGCTTTGAAAACACAATCCATGTAGGTATTAAGAAGCATGAGATCAGGAGAACAATCATAGTGGATCATTTCCTTATATATCTTGTGACCATCCTCCTTCCGGCCACACCTGAAGAAGTTTCTAATGAGGGATGTATACACAATTGCAGTTGGGATTTTATCAGAATCCAACATCTGTTCATAAAGCCTGTAGGCAGCATCCAATCTACCTTGTCTTCCCAAACCATCTATAAGTGAACAGAAGGTAACCTCATCTGGGGTGCAAACTTTATGATTCATTCTTTCAAATATAGAACAAGCTTCATCAAGTTTTTGAGCTTTACATAGTCTATCAATCATTATGTTCACAGTCATGATATTAGGAAACAAACCAGCTTTTTCCATTGCATTGCGAACCTGGAAAGCAGCCTCGACTTCTCCTGCTTTACATAGCATGTCTATTATAATATTATATGTAGCAAGATTGGGCACTGCATCTTTCTTCATCTCCTCAAAGATTTTTAATGCCTCCTCTTTTCTTCCCAACTTCCCAAGGCAAGTCAGCATGCAATTGTATGCAATCACACTTGGAATGCACCCCTTTGCCCTTTGTCTCTCAAGTAAGCTGTATGCCTCATCAAATTTCCCAGCTGATCCATAACCCATGATCATGGTGTTGTAAGCATAAGCACAGGGAACTTTTCTGTTTTTTTCCATCTGCTCAAATATTTCCACTGCTTCATCCAGTCGGTTAGCTTTGCAGAGAATGCCTATCATGCTAGTATAAGTCACGTCATCAGGCAATAAACCATGTATTTTCATCTCATGAAAGAATTTCCAGGCCATATCCACTTTGCCCACCTTACCAAAGCAATCTATACAGACATTATAAAGAACAATGTCAGCATCAAAACAATTACTTTTCATCTCATCCAACAAGGAGAGAGCATCATCAAGACGACCCTTCCTCGCAAACACACGAATCACAGTCGTAAACAAGTGCACACTTACTTCATAACCTAATTCCTGCATTTGATGGAAGAGAGTACGCATGAGGTCAGGTTCAGAAACTCCAGATAGAGCACCAATCAGAGTTGTATAAGCTGAAAATGCAGGGCGAAATTTGAATTTCCTCATGCATTGAATAAGATCAAAAGCTTCTCTGAGCTTCTGCCACTTGACACAGCTCACAATTAACTCAATGGACGTGTAATTAGATAGACCAAATCCGGCGATACTCATTTCTCCTAGAATTTGTTCGAAATAATCAAACTTTCTCGTTTTAGCCATTACCATAAGAAGTGCATTGTATGCTTCTGGACATAGTGTCTGGTCAGCTTTTTTCTCAGCCCACCGAAAATAATTTACTGCTTGATTAACATCCTTCAGCCTTCTCAAGACTCCAGTAACACATTCTGGTTGAGGACTTTCATCGAGCATGGACAAAGCATTTTCAACGGCAGGTCCCCATGGACCACCTTCCAAAATATGGCAAACACCATCCACCCCTTGCTTTACGCTTTCAATTTTTCTCAAATTTTCTTGATCATCCCCATCCATAAAGGAATAGAATTGCCCTTCCAATTCAGAAGAGGAAGGCCCATTAGATAAGGAACCCAACTTCCTGGAATTGGTAAAAATATGCCAGCACCTCGAATCACAGCGGAATATTACTCCTAAAACAACAAAAGGAAGATGGATTTTAGCTGATAAAATTAGAAAATGATACAAGAAGCAGCAGCAATGCCTAGTTTACCTGGGTTCCTCGAGATCATCTTCACGTATGCATTTCTCGCCAGCTACTACTTTTTTATCTTCCAGATCCCTGTTGCAACTTATAAAGACAAAACCTTTTGCTTTTTGGGGTTTAGGGTTTAAGGGAAGGTGAGAGAGTGACGGTGAACAAGTGGCAGTCGGAGAGAAATAAAGAGAAGAACAAACGAAGAAGACAGGAACTGGAAAGCGGTCCCGTTTCTTGTTCACTGGACGTCCACTGAACTCAAAACCGATCACTTTATACTCCGTGTAAAACGCGCCGTTTCTTCCTATTTTATAGTTTGAAACGCTGCGTTTTTATCTGCCCCTCCTTGCATATCTGACTGGAGATGAATTAATAGCATTTTTTTCCCTAATGCGCGCACAGGGAAAAAAAAAAGCTTCTCTATTCTACAATGGCTTAACCTTTACTTTGATATATGCATATCCATTCGCTTGCTCCGAACACCAAAAGAACCTCAAAAATCTAACTATGGAAAGTCAATATCCACAGCAACCTCGAACTTATGGACCGCACCAGATAAAAATGACGATTCAGCCCTCGCAACACTCGGACAATGACCGGAGCAGTACCGAGCTCCGGGCACTTGATTGTAATTTAACTTCCCTCTGTGATCACATCCAGATGGAGGGCTTTAATTCCGGCTCTTTCTCCGATATCGTCGTTCACTCTATGGGCTCCACCTACCACCTCCATCGCCTCATCCTCTCTCGCAGTTCCTACTTCAGGTCCCCAAATTAATCTCTTAATTTGATAGGTTCACTGACTATATAAAATTTCAAATTACTTGAATTTGGGTTTTAATGTGCTTGTCAGGAACATGCTACATGGTCCTTGGAAAGAAGCTAGTTCTCCTACTGTGAACTTGCTTGTGGATGATAAGAATGTTAATGCGGAAGCAATTGCAGTGGCTTTGGCTTATCTTTATGGGCATCACCCTAAGCTTAATGATAACAATGCATTTCGTGTATTGGCTGCCGCTTCCTTTCTTGACCTTCAGGTATCACATTATTCATTCCCCACTTATTGAGTCTCAGATTCTTAAGGATCATTCTTTATGCTTGGCGTTTTTGGTGCAGGATTTATGTGCTATATGCACAGACTTCATTATATCTGAACTGTGGACTTCTAACTTCTTGGCATATCAGGTTAAGTTGGAATAGTTGATATTTCTATATGCCCTGGTTTTTAGATATTGAGGGTGTTTTTGTAATTTAGGTGTTTGCAGAGAGCCAAGATTATGGCATACATGGAGAGCGTGTAAGAAATGCTTGCTGGGGTTACCTTTGTCAAAGTGCTGCCAAGGAATTGAAAGAGGTAAAAGTTGAGTAATTAACATTTAGTTGCATAAATGTTGTAGATTTGCTAGTTATTTCACTTTTCATTTAGTGAAGTTACTACTGTCTTTCAATCCAGGGGGTTGTGAAACATGATTTATGCAATACAAGTAACATAGAACAGTAGAAAGTTGATGAACTTATAAAAAATGCAAGGTATTAGGTTATGATTCATATAAAAAAATCAAGATTTGTATTTGTTGCTCATTAGAATCAACGTCATTAAATGCCCACTGGGACTAAATATACTGGGTGCTAGGTTGGTTTATCTTCTGATGAAAGTCTTATGATTTTATGCATTATTGATGTTAAAATCATAGAGCTGACTTACAAAATGAGAGAAATCATAATAAACAACTATCATTTATCTTAAAAATTGTTGGTGATCATCATTTTAAGTTTTGAACAAATTTCATCATTTTGTTTACGACTTAAAGCTTTCTGTGATATGTTTTACATTTCAATCTAGTGTAGTTCTCAGTCCTTTTGACTAATATTTTCATCTTTGTTCTTTTATTTCCTTGTCCTTTTTGTGGAAATTCTAATTTATGATGGAACTTTATTCTTCTATTATAAATTCAGTTGCAACCTTTTTTTTTTTTTTGCAAAGATTTCAAGTTGTTTATGCATGTGATCATTTTCTGACAATTGATCAACCATCTCTCTGAATTATTGATCCCTTCATGTTGTAGGTGCTTCCAAAACTTTCTTCTCAAACTCTGCATGCATTACTGACCTCAGATGAATTATGGGTACCTAGTGAAGAGAAACGGTAAGGGATGTAGGTTAGGTTGCAACAACACTGGTTTGAAGTCTTAATTATGTTGGATAACACTATGTTCTTAATAACGTTGGATAACACTATATTTTCTTTCTGTTAAAAGGTTTGAATTGGCATTGTACACACTTCTTGCAAAAGGTGCTCTTTGCAAGACAGAACATTCCGAACAAGGAGATTCTAGTTCTGTGATGGGTGTGGATATTCATCCTGACTCCTCCAAAGCAAAGGGAAAAAATTTGGTTGACAACTGCTCCAGGAAGAGGATGGAATCAGAGCTAGGATGCTGTTTTAAAGATGAACTAAAAGGCCAAAGTATGGCTCATGGTCTTCTGGTTGAACTTATTGATTCTGTGGATGACTTCGAAGTAGTAGTTTCTGATTCCAAACAGTCAAAGTTGGACCCTGTACATCCTTGTGATGTGGAACAATCTTCATCATTATGTAACAAATTTTCAGAAATGAATGGAAATAGAACCTCATGTTCTTATGTTGAAATGTCAATTGGTGTTGGAACAGGTGGACTAGGGACCAGTGGAGGGGCAATGGAGGGTCCATCTGAAGCAAGCTCATACCATTTGAATAACAACAATTGGGTTTCAGGTGATCAATCTAGGCATTGCACACCAATGGAACAGTCTTGCAATGGACTCACACTTGATGATTGGGGAAGATGTGGTGTGTCTCCTCTTTCATGGGGTGGTAGGGTTGTGGGCAGAAGACAAGTAAAAAGTTATGCTAAAGGGAATTGTGGGGTTCTTGGGGAAGACTATGATACTTTTGTCAATATATTGGAAGGGGGATCACTTTTATATTGTAACATGTCATTTGAGGCACTTTTGAATGTAAGAAAACAGCTTGAAGAATTGGGTTTTCCGTGCAAAGCTGTGAATGATGGTCTTTGGCTGCAGGTTTGTTCGCATCCATTTGCTTCTAATATTTTAAATTCCTTCACCATATAATAAAGTCATGTCAGGATAGAATAGAGAGATTGAGAAGCAGTCATACTTGTTACAGCTCTGTGTTTGACCCACCAATTGAGTCATTGACTTGGTTTTCAGCTTGAATCTCATAAGTGACCTAGTCTCTTCTTTGCTAACAATCTGGCCTATCACAGTTTATTCAAGTATAAAATTCTGGTTGAATCTAGGAAATTACTACTGGTGGATTGTGCAGCTAAACCTCTCTCTTTGTTTATTGGAAGATTTTACATCTTTTCTATCCCAATTAAAGCATTTGTTTTCTCACGAGCTACTTTTATTTTTTTTACTTGTAGCTTTTATTAGGATGTTAAAGTTTTTCATCATTGATTATTATGTAGATGCTCTTAAGCCAGAGGGTGCAAGAAATTGGTGTCGAAACTTGTAAAGTTTGCTGCTTTACAAGTGTTGCATGCACTTGCAGGCAACCATTTGGGTTTTCACAAGGAGTTGCTACGACAGGTTATTACATGCAAGAGCATGGGCACAATAATTCTCTTGGTGGCATGGGAAATATATATGTTGCTGATTCTGCTCAAGCTGAGGGCAGTGGTCCTTTTAGACCAGTACGAGTGCATGTTAGGGGACCTATTGATGGGCTTGCGGGCATTGGACGTGGAACTACATTTGTGCCCACAGCTGCATGGCCCCCAACACGATTTGTCTTTTCTCGTGTGCCTTTTGGTATGGGCAACAGGAATTGCCAGCAATCTATTGCTAATGAAGATTCAGAAAGTAGAACTGATCACAGTGGAGACCTATCGGGAGATGGGTTGACAGCTGCTCTGGTTGGGTTAAGCCAAGGAGGGAGTAACACCACAAATGTTCATGTAGAACATATGGAGAGAGGGTATGAGACAGAACTGCAAGGAAGATTGTCTAGAACATCCATTTCAGCACCAAGTACAAGTGATATTGCTGTCCAGATGCTCGAGTCACCAGAGCATGCTATTGGAATTGACTGGGAGAATACAAACAATTCCTTTATATCCTTAGATATGAAAACGCCTTTAAGCCATTTCCCTCCATTTCGTTTTGGGTACGTTATGATTTATTTACGTGGTAATTTATTTATATTCCTTAGCGTTAGTAATTTGTTTATAGGAAGATGTCACCCTGGGAATGTTCTGCCAATCATGCAAAGATGTATTTACTCCTTTCCATCGCAACCACCCAGAGTTGAAAATCATCCCTATTATTCATTTGTTTTCTTAAATTGCCAATTCATTTGATTGTATTGCTTGTATATACACACACACAAAAAAAAAAGGGGGTTTTGTTTCACCATTTGTCACAGTTCCCTTTGACCTGATACGTGGGATATTTGAAAGTCATGCAGCCTCATCTGCTAGTCTAAAGAGAGGACATGATGATTTTGGCCTGTCCACTAGATTTCAATGACAATTCCGTCTCTGCACTTATTGTTTTTCATCTCTTTCTCTCTCTCTCTCTTTTAATTAGTGATTGCTTTTTATTTATTACCTTTTTCCTTTTTATTGTCTGATTTTGCTACGGGCACCATAGGGTTGAATTTGAGGATGTGCACAGGCTTAGTGATGGCCAAGTCAAGCACTCCCCAGAATATTTTTATGCTGGTTCTTTGTGGAAGGTATCTGAAATGTTAACTACATTCACCATGAAGCAGTTTCTAAATGACTATGAGGCTTTGTCTTTCAATTGTTAATGTTGTTATGTATTTTTAACTTTATCTATTTGGTTTTATAGGTTAGTGTTCAGGCCTTTAATGATGAAGATCCTCAAGGACGCCGGACTCTTGGTAATATCACTGACTATAAACTATGACTACGAAACATGCTATTCTATGTTTATCAGATGACAAGGAATTGTTGTGCAGTAATCCGCTTATGTAAATGTTTTAAAACATGTTTCAGGATTATTTCTTCACCGACGCAAGGCAGAGATTACGGACTCCCTTAGAAAGGTTAGTGTCACTAGTAGCAAATCGAAGTGTGAGATAACCTGTCATATCATTTATGAGATTATATTCTTTCTTTTTGCTTGCATTTCTTCTTTTATCTTGCATTTTATGATATCATCAATGGTGTTCGGTACTTTTGTTTGTTGCGTGCCACTTGAGAAACTGCCAAATATCATGATTGTTACTTGTAATTAGAGTTTACGATGAGAACTCAAGACCGATAATACCTGTTTTCAGGTTCATACGTATGTGGACTCTCGTGAAAAGGTCACTGCTCGTTATCAGGTTAAGTCACAACTGGACCAATTGCTGTCAACAAAAATTATATGCACATAGTTCATGCAATCATATATGGTAATAACATGGAATCTGTCATGGCTTCATTTTTCAGTTGATTTGTCCATCAAAAAGAGAAGTTATGGTGTTTGGAAGCTTTAAACAACGGGGTACTCTTTTACCAAAAGCTCCCAAGGGATGGGGTTGGCGTACTGCTTTGCTGTTTGATGAGCTTGCAGAACTTCTTCAAAATGGGACCTTGTGTGTGGCTGCTGTAGTGCAGCTTGTATAAATTTTAAAAGGTATAACCGAGTTAGCAGAAGCTAAACCTTTTTTGTAAACTTGAAGAGGCAATACCTGAGTTCTTAGCCGCTAAACTATGTGATGGTTGATTCTCTAAGCAAGTTCAATTCACTCTCCGGTCTTCTGCTGTTTCAGATGTAAACCATAGGAGTACTCTCCTAATGCTCCGTTCTGGTTGCTTTGTCATGCAAGCATGAAAACCGAAGGCCATAACCTTGCATTCATTGTGTCCCAAAGATTTTATTGATATATTCGGTCTGATCATGCAATGAAAAGTAATACATTCAAGTATAGAAAAAGATCTGCCAAAGATCAAGCTGATCTGGGTTGAGATTGATAGAAGGTTACACTGGTTGGTGTTGCAAAATATGCCTTATTAACATTTTAATTTCCATCGTGTGTATATTCAAATGATAAAAAATATATATGTGAATATTCAGTAGTAATTGCTGCAAAGCTATTATGGGCTTACATTGCATTACATATATCAAAAGTATCACTGGTTTTGCAAGCTTACTAGTGTCACTGGTTTTGCAAGCTTACTAGTGTGTAGTATCTGTGTTATGAAAATTTTTACTCGTGAAGTCGTGTAAATAAATTTTATAAAATTTACTCAAAATTTTATATTTTCATCTTTGGTATAAATTAAGTTGATCATTTTATTTGGAAAATTAAAATTTATGAAATTTAACATAATTAAATTAAATTTTATTATTTATAAATAAATTATATACTATAAATTTATATATATATATCAAATATCATTTATAGTTAACCAAACCAAACTAGGGGCACAAAATTGTATTTCAGAAAAATTTAACCATGGTACGAACAAACTGTAATAATCATAAGTTTTAGCTAAATCTGTTTTGTTATGTTGGTAGCCATGTGGCCGAGTAATATGTTTTATTTCAAACGGCAAGTCGCCTTTTGCCAGTGCGTAAGAGATGTCCGTTAACTTGAAGTTTATTTTTGACGGATATGGAGTCAATCAAAAACGACCGCTAGAGTTAATTTCGGTCGTGTACATGGAAAACTAAACGGGCGTTTATTTTGTGAAAAGGTCGTCTGTCAAATTAAAGGGAAAAAGTGATTTATCCATAAAATTTTAGGGATTTGTGGTCCCTGTAAAAACGACCGGTTGGCTTTATTTTGTCGTTTGCACAATGAACGACTCGTCGTTTATCTCGCCCAACTCCAAATCGCCATCTCTGAACTTGCAATTTTCTTTCAATGTGAATCGCTCAGGAACCCAAAAATCTCTAATCCCTCGTCTTTGTCAAGCTGGCCTAAGGGGAGAATACTGGACCGATTAATGCTGGTTTCGCCTACATATTTCAAGTAGAAAGATTTAAATCGGTGAGTTATGCTGCCTTCTATTTGTCTTCTGGAAATGCTGTGCAAATGTGATTCGACTTTGCATTTATAAACGTACTGTAATGGAGGTAATTATTATTTGTATAGGAATATAATAATTAGTTTCTCTTTCACTTGAGCAATAGAAAATTTTGCTCATTTTTGGTAGTAACTGCAAAATTTTGCCATTTTAATTAATATATGCTTAATTGCTATTGCTTGTTATTTCCTGTTTATGGTTTGATTAATTATCATTTTCTTCTGGGTTATTAGTTATTGTGAAGCACATGGGTATGTGTTTGATTTTTCGTGGCAGTTGATTTATTATTGTTGCAGATGGGAAAGAATAAGCAAGGTCAGGAAAATGAAAATAGAGCTGCTAAGGCTGTATGGAATAAGGAGATGGTGCCCATATTTTGTGATATTTGTATCCAAGCCTTTCACATGGGCCTGCGTCCCGGAACTCACTTTACAAAACAAGGATGGAAGTATGTAATTAAACACTTCCAGAAAGAGAGTGGACAAAATTTTAGTAAAAAAACAAATGAAAAACAAGTGGGATGGAAGTAAAAAGGAATGGAAGATTTGGAAAGCTTTGATAGGTGAAGAGTCTGAACTTGGTTGGGATCCAAAGAAACAAACACTTAAGCATCTGATTCTTGGTGGGATGAAAAGTTAAGGTTAGTTTGTGTTCATGGTATCATGGGTTATAATCACAAATGTGTAATTTCAATTATAATTATGTGATTCATGTTTCCTTTTGTTTTCTAATAATGTAAGCAATGCCAGCAGCTAAAAAATTTCGATATTCAGGTATTGACCCTGAACTTTGTGCAAAATATGAGGTTATGTCCATGGACTCGGGAGCTGCTGGAAACTGTGCTTTGAGTCGACTCCTTCAATAGTTGTTTTACCAAATGATAAGGATGATGATGATAAATCACCTAGTAATAATATTATGCCATCAGATAAGGATTGCAATGAAGAATCACCTAGTAGCGATGCTATGCCATTGGAAGGGACTGGTTATTCATGAAGTGAACCTAATTTTGTTGAGAGTTTGGAGCAAATTATGGATCGTTGCTAATATTTCATCAGCGATGATTGATGGTGCTAATGTTTCATCAGTTTTCCCCCCAGTGTGCATGAGCCACTTTAGACCAAGATGCCCAGCTCGAGGAGAGGAGGAAAGAGGGAAAACAGAAAAGGATTGATGACTTTGATACACAAGATGCAAGTAAGAAAATCAAATTGGAAGGAGGCAATTAGGAGGTCTAACAAAGTTATCTCAGCAAATTAATAGATTAGTGGCTACTGTTGAAAGTAGGAGTAGTGTGACTTCCAAGAGGACTGATCTACCAGGATGTAGTATACTGAGGTCTTGGCTGACCTTCACTCTATGCCAGAGATTCTGAAAGGCAGTGAACTTCATTTATTTGCTATAGACTTGTTTCTCTCCAGGGCAAAGAGAGAAGTCTATGCTTCCTTGGGGGAGTCAGATGTCAAATTAACTTGGTAAAAGTGTCAACATGCTAAGTCTAAGGTTGATATGTAGATTGACTGTAGGTTATCCTGTCCAGTTATTGTTTCCTTAGCTCCAGCATGAAACTTAGAACTAAATTACTCTTAATATTTTTGGTGTCTTTTGTGTATAAATCTATTTTGTTTTAAATAGAATGAATTATAATATTAATTATGTATATATATCCTTCCTAGTAGTCTTATAGATGAACTTTTAATAGCCTTAGATTAGACAAGGAGTAGATGTGGACAAAGAAAAAAACAGGGGTGTCCATTTACGAGTGAAGGAGGTGATCAAATTGTGATTGATAATAGAGACTAAAGGTTTTGCAAGGCAGTTAATGAACTAGAGGATCTTCATGGTTAAGGACTTTGCTGGTATGTATGCGAAGTTTATTTGGTTATTTGAATATCATTTGTATTCTGAAAACATATGTTCTCCAAATTTCACGATTCCATATTTCCTTTTTTACTTCTGTATTCAGCCAGGTCCTCCCAGTTTTTGGCTGGCTGTACCAGGTACCTAAAACTTTTGCATCTAAAACGCCCTTTTCTTTGCAGAGATGTGATGGCTTCTCATACTATTTGACAAAACACCAAAGATGACTGCAGCTCTTTCTTCTACTCTGTGGAAACTTCATGCTGCTGCCACTACTACTGGCAATAACAACTATGTTACTGGTATTTCTTTATATATAAACAAATGTATTCTGTTACTGAATTTTCACTGTTGTAATCACCACCATTTATGTCTCCTTTCTTGATACTTCCTTTTGGAATCCCACCAGTGATTGCAAGCTAGTGCATGTTTGCCTCTATCATGGACAAGGATAAAGCCGTGAGACTTAAGAAATGAAGGCTACCAAGGGAAATCCATGATGTTCAATTCAATGTGCAGGCCTATCTTAAGGCTGGCTGGCCTTTGTTAACTGCTGCTGTTGTGGGTTGTTGGGTTCCTATCTGGCCCAGCATATTCTGTCTTGAAGTCGTACCCCATTACCACTCCCTTCCAAATGCTGGCTATGCTCTATATTTGGTGTGTTTGGATTGTGTCCGCCTTAGCAATCTGTCGAGCATTGTAGGATCAGAGACAGTTGGACTGCCCTAGAGAAGGCATGGAAGGATCCCTTTTTGGACGGAGTACGGTCTTTAAAAGAATCATCATTTTAGTGCTCTCAGTTTTTGGCGGCAGTTTGCTGCATGGACCTTCGACCATGACTACCCTTCTCCTAGAAGGGGTGGATTGTATCTATAAACATACTGCAACTTTTTTTAAGTGTACTTGCAAGAAATACTCAATTGTTGTCAATATTTGGTGATTCCAGCCCAGCAGAATGGGATATTCTTCATGTGTTCAGGTATTTTGTATTGGTGAAGATGAATAAATTGGGATGTTTATTCTGGTGATGCCTGCCAGCCTCATAAGACTGCTGTTTTGAGGTTTACAACCCATATTTTGAAAAGCAATGGTGCATCTGTTAAATGTTGAGATGAAACTGTGATTCTTCTGGGTTTCAATTATATGTTTAAACCAAAGTTGAAGCTGAATTATTTACATTTTGCTTATAATTTGGAGAATATGAATATTTTCCACAAAAATTGCTTCTACAAGGATCAGACATGGCTGTTGATAATTTGGAAAACTAATTGCTTGGTTCAGACTTCAGTGTCCCGAAACAGAAGTAAAAACGTTCATTCATCTAAGGTAAGCCTGTGAATGGTAAATATTCAGGGAAAAACATTTTGAAATAATAAGAAAAACTCTATTTGTGCTGCGAAACTCAACATGTAAGTGTTAGCCTTAGCCCTTTGCTCTTCGAATTTCGATCTCATTCTCATCTAAACAAAACAAATCTGTTTTCTTTTTCTTCAGACTAATTTTAAATTTTCTTTTTGGATTTTTTATCTCAAAATCAAAATCTCAGCTTTTTCCTACTCTATTCACCGTTCAAATTTCCTCTCTTTAGCATGCAAAAACCCCTATTTTTGCATCCGAATTGTTCGTCTAGGGTTTAACTCTCACCAGAAAAATCCCTTATTGTTGAAATTAGTTTTTATGATTATTACAATTTACAAACCATGCTTTTCTTTTGATGGGTTTTAAATTTTTAGGGCTCTTAAGCATTAGATTCGAATCATGGGTGCCTTAACCAGCAACAGCAAGCGAGACCCATATCCAAATTCTCCAGATTTTCACATTTCAAAAAAGCCTAGATTGTCATTCATGCATCAAGCTCTGAACCAAACTCTGGGATCATCCAATAGTACGGTCTCTAGAATTTCCCGGTACCCAGAAACAACCTTTAAGTTTCGCCGGCAGGTTCACGCGCCTTGTAGAATACTCAAATTTGGGATATCCAGATCAAAAGATATTGATGACAGTGAAAGACAGAAATCTAGTGCTGATGATGTGGGGAATTTCTTGAGTAAACAGCTGGATTTCGCCAAGAGAATCGCAATTGGTGCTTTTAGGTATTTGCTTAAAGATAAGCAAGTGATTGATATTGATAACGAGCTTGAGAAATCTGGAAAGGTGGTGGAATCTGACGATTCCAGTGTCGAGGAAGTTGAAGCTATTGAAGAAGATGGGAGAGAAAGGAGGTCTATGGTTTCGGCCCGGAGGTCAGGTGATGGAATTGTGGGTAATAAGGATGACAATGATGTTAAGATTCTGGAGGAGAGATCCGTGGTTACTACGGAAGGGAATATAGGGGTGCAGAATGCAGGCAAAATGTTGGATTTATTGGTAATGAATGTTGAAGTGGATGTATCCACTGTTGAGGTGTATAAGAAGTTGTTGGAGAGTGCCGAGAGGAGAAATGGGCGATTGAAAACATTGGATTCTGAGATCGAGTTGAATCAGAGGAAGCTGAGTTTTTACCAGTCAATTCGGCCTGCAAAGAAACCGGAAGTGCGGGTAATTTTTTTTTTTTTCTATGTTTTGATGCTCTAAAATTTAGGTGTTTAAGCATTTTTTGTTTTGTCAGTAAATGTATGTTCCCTTGCCCCCTCTTTATAGAAGTGCTATTCTAATTGTGAGACAAGTAGCGGACAAGCGAGGAAAAGATGTTCTAGTGTTTTCAATATGTTGCTAAAAGGGTGTGAATTGATCAACAGGAGATACCTCATGAACCCTTTATCCATCTTACAAAGGAGGAAGAGTCTGAGATCAAACGGGCATTTTCAGCCAACAATAGGTATGTTTTGATCAATGTGATTTTTCAATGGTGCAATGGGTGGGTGCTTCAGGGTTATAATATTATTGGGATTCATTTTTCTACAGGAGGGTCTTGGTCACTCACAAGAATTCAAATATTAATATTAGTGGAGAAATTTTGCAGTGCCTTGCGCCAGGTGCATGGTTGAATGATGAGGTATTTTTTGGGTTATAGCTTTTCCAAATTTTGTGTAGTATGTAGTTCTATTCATTTTTCAAGGTGTGGAATTCCAAGGACCTATAGATTTTGGTGAGTTATGATATGTTTGGACTTTGTTTTGCAGGTCATAAATGTTTACCTTGAGTTGCTCAAAGAAAGAGAAAAGAGAGACCCACAAAAGTTTCTGAAATGTCATTTCTTCAACACTTTTTTCTACAAAAAGGTGGGTAGATTATTCATTTCCTTCTTTAATATTTTAAATGTGAGTCTTATACTAATGCATAGTTCAAGTCAATTGATTTTTGTTTCCTGTGATATTAAAAATGGTTCTCTTGCATGCTTTAGTTTATGCGCTATCTTTTATTCTTAGTTGTCAAATGAGTTTGAGATGCCCTCAAATATCTTCCTCTTCTTTTCGCTTCTCCTTTATATTAGTCATATATTTGTTGTTCTAAATCACATGATGCAGATGGCTATAACTTTTTGGTTTTCCACACCTATAATATATACTAACATTTTATTTTCTTTTTTTTCTTTTTTGTGAGTTGATATAACACACTATCCTTAGTTCACAGTGTGCATAAAAGATCTAATGCTTCAATTATAAAGCTATTTTTCCCCCAAAACACTTGTAGCACTATATTTGAGCTTGCTGAATTTTTTTTTTCCCCTTATAACTTGAATTTAATTTATTGTCCAGTTGTCAGGTGGGGAGAAAAAAATATATGATTATAAAGCTGTCAAAAGATGGACTACAGAAAGGAAGTTGGGATATTTCCTGATTGAGTGTGACAAAGTAAATTGATGCACCTTCTTTTTATCTGTCGCATCATATATTTTTCTTCAGTAGAAGTCACACTTAGCCTTGTTTTGATTTTGCTACTGTTTTCAGATATTTGTCCCTGTTCACAGAGAGATACATTGGTGTTTGGCAATTATTAATAAAAAGGATCAGAAGTTCCAATATCTGGATTCTCTCAAAGGAAGGGACCGGAGAGTGCTGCAAAATCTGGTATGCTTGTTTTTTTTTTTTTTTTGGTGTTTCCTTCTGATGCCATATCTTGAGAGGGATGCAACTAGTTAGTTCAAATAGCACTTAGTAGAATCTAGTTCTGCTCACTCTCAATTATGCATGTGTAGGAGGTTAGTTAATGGGGATTTCTTTATTGGATTGCTGACATTGACTTTACCGGAAGCTTAGGAACAATTGCAATTTCATTTATATTCTATCCTCTGCAAGTTGAGCCTGAAAACCAATCAATTTACAGTAGAATATGGCTATTAGCTTCTGCCATTTGTACATATTCAAGGTGTCCTGACAGATGCTGTTTAGCTTTATGCCTCGATACAATTGCTTGCAGAAAATTTTGGGCTCATAGGGGGTTTTCATGTAAAAATCTTAGTTAATATCTAAGATCTGTCCCTTATAGAAAGGGCAAAAGCAAAACAAAAATTTGATCTCATTTGTTCTTCCATTTCATTTTACAATGTTTCTCATAATTTAAGGGAGTCAGCAAACTTTTGAAAGCATGATTTTGCTATCATTATTCACAACTTCCAATCTGTCCCTTTTCATGTCCAAGATTTTTTCAATTTATTTTTCACCTTCATTAAATGTCTAAGAAGTTAGTAAATTGGCAATTAATAAGAGATATGACTTGGGAAGTTTGTATGAAAGGATCAATAGATGTTGGCCATGGGTACTAAAGGCAATAAAGTTTTGAAGCATGTGGGATTTTTGATAACATTAGAGATAGCTAGGTTGAAATTACTTCAGTTTACAATAAGTTTCTTCTCCTGATAATGAATTTGACCTTGTATGCATCAAGATTTATAAGGAGGGATTTAATCGCATGGAGGTTGCATTATGAGTTTGTGGCCATGCGTTCTGATGTGTCGTTGGGAAATGCAGAGTTTTATTTTATAAAAAAAAAAGAAATAAAAATATTTACTCATCTGCTTCTTCAAAACATAGCTCATGTTGATCATTGATGCATGCAGGCCAAATACTTTGTTGAAGAAGTGAAAGACAAGAGTAAAAAAGACATTGATGTAAGCAGTTGGGAATATGAATTTGTTGAAGACCTTCCAGAACAGCAGAATGGGTGTGTATCCTCTTGTATCCTACCTGTTAAAGGAAACCATATTTTATTTTACGTCTGATAGGATTCTGTTGCTCGAGCAAGTTTTCCAACAAGATGATAAAATCATAAAATAAATCTATCTGAACCTCCAATCTGTATTAAAAACTGGATATGTACGTCTCCAATCTGTATGATGTTTCTCTTACCTTGTATATTTTCTGATTCAACTTTGTGTTTTATTTACAGGTATGACTGTGGTGTTTTCATGATAAAATATGCTGATTTTTTTAGTAGAGGTATTGGGCTGTGCTTTAGCCAGGTAACAAATTTGTGAAGGGGTTCTTATGCATGACAATCAATGTGAATGCTGTTTCTTTTCTTTTTATGTTGATAGAGTTGCATTAGCTTCGTAATTTATAGCCATTGACTTGCGTTAATTAAAGCTATGAACACAGAGAATTGAAAAGGCTTATGTACATCTGCCGAGCATATATATGCAAGGAACCTACCTACTGCTGATTTATAAGTAACGGCTACCATTTCTTTAATAACACCACTCTTGGTTAACTTTTCTCATCTCTTTAGTCATGTTAAAGAATAAAGCAAATGGATTTAATGTTTAAATTTGATTTCAAGGTCTAATGGATCATCCAAGCATACCATTGTTGCCATGATTTTTTGTCTTGCCTGTTGTTCTTATGCATTTTTCTCGCATTTCTGGTCAGATACTAATACAGCTTTTGCCTAATAGATCTCCTTATTTATAATTCTAGCTTAATCATTTTTGTCTTGCAACTTGAAACATAGTGATTGTTGACTTTAAACTCAAATCTCCGTTTCTTGATTTTTCCTCCCCTTTTGAAGGATCACATGCCCTATTTTCGGATGAGGACTGCCAAGGAGATTCTGAGATTGAGAGCTGACTGATTGGAGGACTGAACATACTGCTCAAATAATGTGTTAGTATGCATTTTGTCTTAGCAATTCTGCAAATAGCAGAACTTCCATATTTGCCTGATAATTGCAAAATACTTGTGCTTAAGTTGTGAATAGGGGACCTTTCAACCTTTGTCAAAATCTATGGTAAAGCAATTTTGGTTGTCTTGTTGGATTAATTGATGAAATTGTTCTTAGCAATTGATGACTGATGCAGAATTCGTAGCAAACAATGCAGGACCTGTGGCTGCTATGGCATTGATGCAAGCTAGGTTCTGAATATATTTGTTTACTTTTTATTTTATTTTTTTGGTAAAGTTTTCCTGGAAGTATTATTAGGCTGGCTTTGTAATTTTAACATTTAAAAAAATGTACTCTTTTTTTCTCTTCTGGTTTTTTAATCTCGACCTCTCCCACCGTTTTATTTCAATCCTACGTGGTTGGGTTGGTTTCATGAGTGAAATGACCTAAATTCAATATTTTGGTGGGAATGAAATATTTATAAATTGGGCTCCGCCATGATTGTTTTCCTGTTTTCTTGAGGAAAATTCCTTGGCGAATGTGATGGTAATGAAGGAAACAGAATGATTCAAGGCCAGTAAAATTTACTCAAAAGCTTCTCATAAATTCTTACAAACTAGCGTACACATTAAAACTGAAAAATAATGCCATACATTTCCTGGCAGCCCCACCACTGGGAAAATATTAATGCACAGAAAAATTATTTAACATGATTTATGTAATATATATATATATATATATTAAATTTTAGTTTTTCTTCCTTTCCTAGAGAATTGTTTCCCAGTCATCCTTCACAACTTTTCAAGGCCGCAAACCCATAAAATCAGCTAGAACGAATCAGTTACATCTGAATTATACATTTTAAAACACCCATCACCAGTATATGAATGTGAATGCTCTCCGCCACTCCAAAAGCAATAAAACCTGGAAGTGACCATTAGCCCTTAACACAATTCGTATGCAGTGCATCAGATCTTCATTAAACCTGAAAACTGATCCTGCTTGTGACTGCGAGTATGAAAAATAACTATATGTAAGTAAAATATATACAGGGTCAACACAATTGAAAGTAAATCCCCATTAGAGGAACACATTACATAAAATCAGCAAAATAATTCTACAATGACAAAAAAATATTGCAACTAAAATACATGAGATGAGAAATTACAAGACAGCTCAAGATCCCATCACCAAAGCAGACAAACAAAGCACTGCATTAACGAGGAACTCTCTTCCGACTGAGTATCTCTTGTTCTTTTAGACGATGTTGGAACCTAGCAAGGCGAGCTTGAAGACTAACCAGACCTGCTGCCTTGCGTGAAAGCACAAAGCTCAACTGGGTCACATAGTTATCAATGAGACTGCCTGGTTGGTCAACTTCCGCCAGCAGTTTCATTTCCTGATACCAAAAAAATACAAAATTGATAAGCGGAAAGGTGCCATATTTCTTCTTCCATACCAGGAAAACACATTCTTGATTTCAATAACATCATTAGAACACAATGAGTTATGCCAAAAGACATGAACAATCTCCATAGCTCCAGTGATTCAAATAAAAACATAATTAGAATTTAACCATAGAAAAGATGGATATTAACTTACCTCACGAACAATCTCCATTGTATCCTCTATTTCTTTTCTATGAGCCGCAATTAGGGCCTCTTCTTCCTAGAAACAACCCAATTAATAAAGATCAATAAAAGGCATAAACGAGAATCTAAATACACTGAACAAGCATATATAACAAAGAACATCATGTATATCACATCACCAACCTCAAGTATTGCATTGATGTTCCCATCTGAAGGAGGATCAGGTTCATACTGTCGCAATCCAGCATTATTCGCAGTATAATTTCCCGCAGTCTGCTGCCTAGAGATCGTGGAGGAAAGATCAGATCCACTGCTATCTCTTTTCGACCAGTTACCCAACTTTTCTGATTTTTCCTCCCTATATCCTTTTCTAGGAGGCGGTGACATCTTTTGCATCTTCACTTCTGTATCCACTGAGTTTTGGGAGTATGATGAATTAACTTTTTGGCTTGTTGAACTGCCACCATAAGCATTATTAATTTCAAATCTCTCCCTATCCGTTGAGCCAGAAGACCCACTTTCTTCTCGTCCATTCAAGAGATTACTTGAAGTAAAACTTGGGGGCTGTCTGTCATAATCAGTAGAAGGATTGTAAGAAAAACTTTCTTTTTCTACAGCCCTTCTACCTGTATCCGCAGCTTTTGCCTCTTGTTCATAAGCATCATCTACCTCGGAAGAAACAAGCAAAGATGATGAAGATGATACATCCTTATTCGTTGGTGGTAATGAATTTACAATCTGATCCTTTTTCGAATTTCCACTTTTGGAAAGACTTTTAACCCTGCGCAATTTGAATAAACAAGTTTTAATAAAGAAGTGTGAGGACAACAAACTAATACAAATAGGGGTGATGCATATAACTAATGTTCAGAACAGGAAACATGCATACCTGTCCGCATATCTCAAAGTATTAAGTGTATGCTCACATGACCCTGCATTTGGAGAAATGCAAGATATCATAACTGTCCTAGAATTGCCAACAAAGGAGTCCCGGAGTACTTCTGTGAGTTTGCTCCCACGAAATGGTATATGAATCTGGTCATTGTCCAGAGCACGAATACATTCCTTAAGGGCCAAAAGGCTCTTATTAATTTCTGCACCTTCGATCCTGGAATAAAATCAAGTGGTAGCATTAGGAATTGCAAAACCATGCAAGTAATGGACAGACAGACAGGTCCGGTACATGGAAAGCCAATCCATAGATGCTAGTTTTGCATGCACAAAACAAGAGGTAAATTTACCATGTAGTTTAAGGTAACTTAAACTAGCAGTTTATCATCATCACCTATCACTGAAATCGATAAACAGAATAACAAGAACGGTTCTGCCAAACCCCAACTAGGGACAAAGCCTAAAATTTGGCATATCAAATAACAAAAACTAGCCTGGTCACTACAAACTAAATTAATTCTAAGCATTGATGATAGTATGAATATGCACTCCAGGGACCATTGCACTTAATGTGGCAACACCTAAGAGGCAGTCCCACAATGCTGATTACACCAAACTTTTTTCACAATATTATAACGTCAAAGACAATTTTCCCACAAGTGCACCATTGCAACTATGTTGATGCGTCCATTATTTTCTGAAGCATGTTTGACCATTTTTAGAACTTCATCAAAATATTTTCCATGTCATACCCAATTATTTATAACTTTTATATATGAGCTGTGTACAGCTTATGACATAATAAGTTAATAAATGCCACTTCCAATACCTTGTATGCAAACACTTCATAATAATTGCCATGCTAAACAAGCAAAATAGGCCTACATTAAGGAAGCTTACTCTGTTTACACATTAGCATGCAACCCACAGGTCTGAATCATTGCCAATGGAAAAATAGATCGGATTTGCTCAAGTTATCATATAATCTTATATATACAGATTGCTAAATAATTCAAGGAACAGCTAACCAAATACAAATATTGCATTTAGTCCAAAATAGAATAGTTTAGTACAAAGGAGAAACCTTGTTTGTCTGTCATTATCAGTGGTATCTGCACCCCGTTCACTACCAGCAAGATCAATAAAAGAAATTTTCCCAACCACCTTTCCACTTTTAGACTCATTCCCATCATTATTCCTCCTGGAGTCTTTTACCTCACTGTGCTTCTTAATAGCAAGCTGCAAGATAGCATGTGACCTTGAAGATTCCTCGTTGGCACCAGTAGACCCTGTACTTCTTGTTGCATTTCCCCTCTCAATATATTCCTTAACAATCTGTACATCAGATACTTCAAATTCTTGTAGTCCAACAATACAAACTTGCTGTCGCCCATCTTCCCTCATGCAAAGTTTCCTATTTTAGAACAATAAAGTCATTCAAGAAAGTCTCTTATCATTGATCAGTCATTTAACCATTTATGAATATAGCCACCCAGACAATCATGTACATGACAATACTATTCAGCAGGCATTTCTACTGAACAAGCAACATAGGATAGTCAAGAGAGAAAAATGTCTGCACAAATTTCTGAATCATTTTCCCCAACTAAAAAATCAACCTGTTCCAAGAAAAATAATCTAGTAAAAAGAAAGTTGAATAACACCAACAAGAAATACATACTTTCTATCGCTAAGAAGATCAAAGAGCTTTCCACCATATATTTCAAAATAGCTAAGCCACAGTTTGAATCTCTGATTGCGATAACCTGGCTGATGCAACAATCTAACAAGGTCTTCAGCAGCTCTTAGAGGCAGTGGTTGCATGGTGTATGTCTTACCACTACCTGAAAATAAAAGCATTTTAAATAATTTAGATATCCATAACGAATTTTAGTCCACTCTTAGCTTCAGAAACAGGCAGCATACATAGACACAAAAGTAGGAATATGATATACATCCCCCATTATAAAGTCTAATGTTCACGTATATGTATCAAGCCCCATTATAAATTATCTGCAGTCCTAATCATACAAACTTAGGATCACATTTCTATACAATCCATGAAAGACGAACCAAAATTTTTACCTGTCTGACCATATGCAAAACATGTTGCTTTTGTTCGCTGGAAAATGGTAGGAATAATTGGCTCCACAGTAACTCGATAAACCTGTCAAGCATGTGAAGCAATCATTTTTTATTTTATTTTATTCTTTTTTTTTTTTGTGGGTTAAACCAACCAACAAGGAAAGATGAGCTGCTTAAATTATCCAATCAAATGGAATAAACAACACTTTGAGAACAGAATAGTGGCTTATTTCAGCCTTTCAGGGATACAAAATAATAGAATTTCAAGAAAAAAGTGAGATTATTTATTAAAAATTTCAAACATTTTGACAGCAGTTATATGGACCTTTATCTCTAAGACAGTAGAATTTACCTCATCATTGGTGACATGCTGATCTAGAACAGCATCAAAACAAAATTCATGCTTCTCAACATATGCTGTCAAGTCCACCTTTCCATATCAGCATAAAATTTTAGTCATTTACAAGGAAAAAGAAAAAAACAGACTACCAGGATAGTATCAATCAAAATTTCCTATCTTCATCAGAAAAATCCAGAGGAATGAAGAACCTCTTTGTGATGGCAGGGAACAAACCTTTAGCTTGGGTTCATGGACGGTTAAAGCATTCTCAAATACAGTTACAATATCATCCTCCTTCCGAGCAATCTCCTTCTTGTTTATTGGTCTTTTACGTACCTGATACAGCAACATATAAAAGCTTTTAGGAAAATTTTCACCATATGCGTGTGAATCAGGAAGCAACCATGTGAATAGGGAAAAGATGTGTGCTGCACTATATATATCCAACTTACCACAACTTTAATTTTAGCCACATTATTTTCTCTAGTGTTGTTCTCTTTTTCATTAGCAGTGAAAGGAACAGATGAATCTGGATCATTTTGCTCTCTTTGTTGTCTACCACTAGTTGTATTGAAGCCATCAAATCCTTTTGAACCACCAGGAATGAATGGCGATGGCTCGAAAGGTTCTGAGATGACATGCTGCAAAGATATGAGAACAATTCATTAACAAAGGGAGAAGGGAAAAATTAAAGACCCCATATATTAAGAAAGGAAGGAAGGAAAGAAAGAAATTATCTATACTTTCTTATAAAGTTACTAAACATTCAAAAGCACATATTTATGAATCCATTTAATTATTTGAACTTTGTAAACAATTCGATGAGACCAGCAAAAGGGCAACCACACGAAGAAGAAAAAAAGACTGGATCAAAACTTGGGTCCATTCTACATCCTGAATTTGATTTTGCAGTTTGCAATGACAACACATTCCACATAATTAGTTAACTTAGATACCACTTTGCTTCAAGGAAAAATCATGAAATGAGAAATAAGTGCCATAGACCTATGCATAGTACAGTAAACAGGGGACATATTCGTTTAAAATCAACAGGCCAGTTCTCATGAAAATACAATCTATCAACAGCTAAACTTGCCCATTCTTTATATTCATTCATTCCTGCATGTTACCAGAATCTTGCACAAACACACTGTTCCTAACTGAACTGAGAAAAGGGGGGTGAGGGAGAGACAAATAACAAGTGCCTACAACAGCAGATAATGACAAAAAGGAGAAAGGGGAAGGGGAAATACTGCTTGTACATATTGCTCCATCTTAAGATCAACAGAATCAACTACTGTGGAATTATCCAGCAAGCTTTAGTAGGCAGGCTCGTTGTGAATATGCAAACTTCCTCTCTTTGAATTTTTTTTTTTTTTTTTCTGTGAATAGCCCTTTTTTTTTGTACAAGGCCCCCTAGTGTCCTTTAGTGATATCTATTATTCATCCAAAAAACAAAAATAAAAGGTGGAATTGCCCACAGAATGTGACAAAGCACTCCATTAAGAGCCATACCTCGGATAGAAGCTCTGTATCATCCATAGCATGAAGATCCAAAAGGCCAGCTCCAAAATCACCCCTGAACTCTGGAGAATAAAAAGCATCTGGTGCAGCCATACCAGCTGAAGTTGGGGCAGTTGGTGTGTAAGGCTCAGAACCTGATTCTCCATTGAAATTGAGGTTTCTCATTAGCTTGAAAAGTCTCTGCTTTTCTTCAGCAGATTGCGCTCCATAACCCTTTAAAAATGAAGTAAAATATGTTACTCAGAGATTAGTAAAACTAAAAACTCATGCACATGGAGTAAACCACATTTGACAGTATGGAAACCAATGACAGTATTAGAAAAACAAGGGAAACAACCATCCTCTAAATTTACAAATTGACAACTAGCCTTAAAGAAATTATAAAAGAGGCAACCCTTGATTTGGTCAAGGAAATGGGCTCAAACTGATTATCCACACTAACAGTCAATTTTACACACTTAATTTGAGAAATGCCAATTGCAACATCAATATATGTCAATCAATACTACAGAGAAGAGACTGCTATTCTTTATAAATAAGAGGAAACAATGGGACAAATTACTTGTAAAATATTCAATTAGTTTTTAACATATAAAATACCCAGTGAAATTGAAAATTTAAGATTTTATTTCATCACACTACTAATGTTCTTAATAATGTGTATGTATATACAAGAAAAGTTCATCATATAGAATAATAGAAAGGAATAAAAGGTCCACCCACAGCAGGAAGAGAGAACAATGTATTATAATATGGTTTATTTTCAATATTAATAAGCATCAAAAGATATGTATTAGAAAAAAAAAAGTTCTCATAAGGTGTCAAATCAAATGGATGTCTGAAAAAATATAAAATGTGTGGTAATTTTAGTGTTTTTTTTTAAAGCTGCAAAGGGACAAATTTTGATATGCCCAATAGCACTCATGTTAGGGGGTTGAACTCTTCCACCGGCTCTGCTACCAAACTCTTCCTTCACCTCCTTCACTTGTCCCCTAATTTTCCAATGTGATTTCAGCTCACACTTGATATCCCAACATGAGGAACCATTAATATCAAAGAAGAAAAAGCATTTGTATCCGTCTAAGGCAGGCTCCAAGATTAATCGTGCATCAAGCCATCAACTAGTTCTGCCTAAAGATAAGCAAATTTGAATAAGGAAAAACTATACGAAGCATACAAGTCACAGACATGGACTTCTCTAAACAAAATCGTCAATTCAAATGGACAACTCCAAATGGTTCTCAAAACGACTATCCAAAACATATAAAATATCTCTAACGGACTCGAGTGCTACAAAATAAGAATAGTAACTCCCGCTATCATCAATCACGCTAGTAATAAGAAACATATTAGAAGACTCTAATGGTAACAAAAAAAAAATCAGCAAGCAACCAAACCGTTACCTGCATTAGAAGATTAGGGAGGAGGCGCTGATCAATGCCTGTGGAAGCCAAGGGAGAAGCCAGATGCTGCAGGCCCGCAGACTGGAGCCACCGTGCCATGACCGCGTCGCCAGCATCACTTGCAGGGCCTGCATTGTGCAGCGGCCCACCACCGGCATGATCATATAGAGCGGTCGCCGCAGCAGCATTAGTCTGCTGCATCTGGCCGCCCATGTGGCGCTGCGATCGCTTTTGGGGAGCCAATTTTCAAGATCTATTTACCACGTCTTCACACAACATAAAAAACAAACAAACAAAAAAAAAGATTATCACAAAACCCATAAAAACAAAATGGATAGATAGAAATACACAAAGCGATTTCAGATAAACATCACTGACAAGGAGGAGGAGAAAATTCAAATCCAAAGCAGAACATGAAAGTGATTCCTCTGAATGCAACTTCAATCCACCAATTTCTGCAATCAAACCAAATCCGATCTTAACTGATTTTAAATCCTAAAATTCATTTCAAAATAATCATCACTGACTACATTATATTCACAAAAAAAAAATTACCAAATGGATTCAAATAGAAATAACAAAGACGGAGATCGATCGAGATGTAAAATTAGAGTAAAACTGAAAATTTGTGATCAGATCTGAAAATGTAGAAATAACAAAAACCCTAAAAAAATTTTGGTCGTAAATGAAAAGAGAGGAAGGCTCTGTTTGAATTTTTCTCTGTGACAAATGAGAAAAGCAAATGGCAGAGAGAGAGAGATGAACTGTACTTTCTGAAGGAGATACACAAGTAATGCGAGTATTTACTATATAATATTTGGTGCATTATAATTTGAAAATTTATTGAAATTATTAATCTACCCTCCACTTTGTTATTAATTTCGTTTTTTATTTTCTTTTGAGCGGAAACTATATAAAATAATTACACCATCCTTTTCAAAATATATATTTTTTGTTTTATTTTTTTTTTTCAGAACATCTATTATCTTAGAATTTTAAAATATATATATATATATATATATATAGTAAAAAATTGTGTATTAATGTGATAAATATTCATTATTTATGTCATGCAAATACAAAATAAATTTTCATTTTCATTATAAAATTTTTAATTTGGGATTAAAAAAATGTCCATCAAAAATTATAATAATAATTATGATTAGATAATAAATCAATTTTTATTTTAAATATCTTATCTTTGTGTTGTATTAAATATTTGTTTGTTTATATATAAAATAAGATATTGTTGCAATAAAATAAATTTTAGGTCTCTTAACAATTATGAGCCTTTGCAAGGTATTCGGTAGAGCGATGGTTAAATGTGCGATTGGTATCAAAATGCAATTGTCAAATCCCCAATCGCTAAAAGCAGCTTATAGCTGTTTATGAAATTTACCGATTGAAATTTTTTTTTATCATAATCAGAGTTTTTAGTTGGCGAACCAAATATCACAAATTTTTTCAATTGGCGACGCATATATTGATAATCGGCAATTAAAAATTTTTAATTGGCTAATTAAACAGCTCCTAAATACTTGCACATGAAAATGTTGCAATTCCTCTATAAATAGTAGATGGCAATAACACTCTCTTATTTTTCTCATTTATAATATTGAATAAGTGGTACTATGGTGAGTTTATATTATTTTTATAAGTCTCATTCATTTTGGAGGTAAATTAATTAAATTATTTATTATCAATTAAATTATTTTTATAATCCATCTCATTTTGATTGAATTTCAGTTTAAAAAAGTTTAATAGGCATATGCTTTTTAAAGACTTCTCATTTTATTTAATATGATTTGAATTTTATAATACTCATAATTTTTTCTACATATGCCTATATTTTTTAAAGATAATTTCAATATTATTATGTTAAAATTTATTGCTTAATATTTAAATTTTTTTAAATGGTATATATTATTTTTTTAAATAGTATATATTATCCATTTGGAAATTATTAGATTACTAACAATTAATTTTTAATTTAGTTGTACTGTAATAATCACATAAGTTAAAATATTTCGAATTTTAGTTATAATTAAAACTAAATTAATTAAAAAAAAAAACATTGACTGTTGCACTAATAGTGTCCTAATGATAAAATGCATAGTAATTTTTATGATGAAAGAATAATAAATAAATTTTAAAATAATCTAACAGTAAATTTATAATTTTATAAATAATAAATTTAAGATCGATTTTTTTTTAATGTTTAAAAAATAAAAAATTTAAAATATTAATTATTTTGTATTCCAAAAAATAATAAACAAATCTTAGAATGGCTTTAGTCCTATAAATATCACAATCACCAAAATAAATAAATATCACCATATGTTGAATTTAAAACTTAGAAGTAAATGGCAGCACCTAATTCTTTTGTTTAGGTTTATACGCCAAGTCAAAATTAACCAAACAGCCTACATATGAAAACAGTAAAATTCAAATTAATTAAACAGAAGGAAAATTAAAAAAAATAAAAATAAAAAGACTGAGGGAAAAATAAAATTAATTAAGTTTATGATATATAATTGAGTTGTTTTTTTCAAAATTATATAATTTTTAGAAGCAATATCTTGTAAACTGTTTTGTTTAAGAAAATTATCAAAGAAATCATAGCATTGGATTCTCATATAATTATTGGAGAGGTTTTTTATTTTTTTATTTTTATTTTAAAAAAAATTAATCAGCGTTGACATAATTTTTTCAATTGCGTTATAAGCGCAATGTGAATAGACTTTAATAACATTAGGATCGTCAGTACAAATCATATGATATATTTTGTCAAAAAAATTTCATAAATATTAAAATATAAAAAATTTTAAATGTATAATTTTTTTTTTACTTTTATTTTTATTTTTTTGAAAATGCTCAATTTGAGAGGAGAAAAATACGCGTGAAAGCCATGCCACTTGTCGTAGATGATGATTTAGGTGCGGGGTATAACTTCTCTGCTGACTGAAAAAAATGTGAGCACCAGAATTATTTTGTCAGGAATAAATGAATATGTATGATATAAGCACATAGTACTTTTATGTCATTGAATTAAACTATCCTAATAAATCAATTAAGAAATATCTAATTATAAAATTTAAATATTATTTAAGAATGAATATCAGTAATTAAAAAAAAATTTAATTATTTAAATGAAAATTAATTATTAATTTTTCTTATTCAAATCGATAAGATCTAAAAATAAATAAAAATTACTATTGTAGATTATAATTTTTGTTAATTGAAAAAAATATTTTTATTTTAAATCGATAATTATCAATCATATATTTAAATACTCTCTATAAATATTTTTTTAATTAGTAAAAATTTTAATCGATAATAGCAATTTCTACTTATTATTAAATTTTTATTAATTTGAATGAGAAAAATAAATAATTAATTTTTATCCAAATATTTAATAATTTATCAATTATTAATATGTATATTTTTAAACGATAATTAAATTTTATAGTTAAATATTCAACACACCTAATTGTGCAATTTCATATCTCCAAAGAGAATTCAAATTCACAAATAAGTTCTTTTTTTCCCTCCAATTGAGTTAAAATATTTTTAAATTAATTTATGCGTGAATTGAAATTAAATATTTTTTAAAATATATTTTTATACTCAATTGTTGTCCTGAAAATTGAATTATGCTCCCTTAGTTTCATAACAAATTGAAGAATTGATTATGCAAGTGGTTACTGCCATTATTACCCACGATGGGTTTATCTTTAATACTACTTTTGTTTCTCAGCAAAAATAAATGTCTGTTTAGTATTTTAAGTAATAAAGAAGATAAGTAAGGGCAACTAACACAATTAATAATTAATAATATGATTAATTATTCTAAAATTTTTTTATTTTAATCAATTATATTAAAAAAAATTATTTTTAAAATTATATTAAAAAATTCATCTATTTTAATTTTCGTTAGATTATAAAATCATGTCAATATTTTTTATTTTTTATTAAATTTTAATTAAAATATTTATTTTAATATTAAAAATACCCTTTCCTTTAATCTCCAACAACTAACCCAACAAAACCCTAAACAAACCCCTAAACATTTTGATTAAAATATTTAGTTCAGCCTCCATCGTACCCTTTCTTCCTCAAAACCTCTGGCCATGGATGTTATCAAGTGCTAGACAGTAAAATTCAAAAACAACAAAAGTCCAAAGCAAAACCAAGACTTTAAAAAATGAAAAAAAAAAAATTATAAGAAATTCGATCTAAACAAGTTTCAAAGCTCAAACTAAACGAACAGACAAATAAACCCAATAGAAATCCCATCTTAAATTTTCACAATTTTTTACTCATCTAAACTAATTAACTAAAAAAAAAAAATCATCTTAACTCTCCACTTATCATTTACAAATCCAGAGCAAAGAACAAATCGACCAATCTGCAGAAAAGAGGACCCGAATAAAGAGAAAATTCATATCCAATTACACAATCAGGTAAGAAAATCAGTTAAAATTAAGGGAGTTTACTTTAGTTTTTGGGATTGAAATTGGGGAAAAAATTGAATCTCTCTCCAATTCACTTCCTTCAATCGGATGTATATTTTTTGGGGGGGGAATAAGTGAAGATCGTGAAACCCTAAAAGAGAGGAATTTTCCAACAAGAAGGCGAAATAGAGAGAGAGCAATTTAGGGGCTACGACAGTTGGATCGAAGTACTCATGATACATGAATTTTTTAATATAAATTTTGAAATATATAAATTTTTTAATATAATTATTCAAAATATAAATATCTAAGAGTAATTAACCTTAACAATATGAGAAATGATGATGATGATAACAATGAGTTTGAAGTCTGAATTCTCAATCTAATTTTTTATGCTGTCTTTCTATGATATAAAATTCCTATAACACTTTGGCTCTCATTTTGTGCATTTATAAGTTTCCTCCTGCTTCCCTCCATTTGCTTTTATGTGGTGTTTAATTATATTATTTAATATTTAAAATTAAAATTTTCAGTATTTAATTATTTTAAATACTGCATATAATAAGTGATTAAATTTTAAATTTTTTATAATTTTAAATTATTATTTATTTTATTTAATATTTAAATTTTTTAACACTTAATTTTCAGTTTTATCAAAAATCACCTTAGCCCATCAGTTAGTAGTTATTTTAAATTTAGAACATTTTATCTTCAATTAAAAATTATTACTAATAAAATACTGTTATTAATTAATTTTTATATAATTATAATAATAATAAATAATTATTACAATATTATAAATAATATTTGTAAAAATTAACATGTTGATGTTTAGAAGGAAAATAAAAATAAAAATAATCATTAAAATTTTTTAACTACTAATTTATTATTCTTATAGTTTACATCACACAATAAGAAAGAAAAATAATTAAAATATATAATAATATATTAAAAATAATTCATATTCTTTATTATCATTTAATATTCCAACAATAATAATTAGTGAAAATTTTATTAAATAATAATATTTTTTAATTATTAATTATTTACAACAGCTAGCAGTTACTAATTATTCGCAACAACTGAACCAAATATATCCCTAGTTTAGCACACTTTCAATAAATAATATAAAAATATTTTATAAACTAAACATATATATAAAGGGATGATATAATATTTATATGAGTATTAAAATTTATAATTTATTTGTGAATCAATAAATTTTTAATTTAATAAACTTGTAATCATTTATAAGATTATCAATTTATAAATTTAAATCTCAATTATAATAAAATCATTTTAAAAAAATAAAGCTATACACATAATTTTTTTTTAATAATAAAGTGATATTATTCCTTAGTTTTTATATATCATATTAAATTCACATTTTTAATCTGATAAAAAATAAATCATCCAAATTAAGATTAAGAAATTTATAAATGAAAGAAAAAAATCCATATTTATTTAAATAGTTTTAAAGAGTGTTTGTGAATCGCTTAATATTATTGGTTTTTACCAGTATATTTGACACGATAGCAAAAGACATGCATTTGTTTAGGACATCAAATGTTTATGTTTTTCATTAGCTTCAAATATGATGTTTAAGGGTGTGTTGTTCTGGTCATTGTGGGGTCATATGAAGGGAGAACAATGGCTGGTGGATCTCCATATCATCGTCAAAGTAAAGAACAACTGAAAAAAAAAAACCCTCTTTTTCAATGTGGCCTAACTCATCATACCTTGCAGTTCACTCATTTTGTTTATGAATAAAGCCTTGCTTTAACTTAAAGTATATATGTGAAGCTGAGATCTAGATAATTAATTAACAGTGCAAAATTTTTAATTAAAGTTTAATGATTCTTTTTGACAGAATTAGGCAAATTAATTAGCTCTGGAAGTAGCATCCTTTATAGTTGTATATCCACCTCATTTTAGTTGATTTTCAACTATATAATTGCTTTCTCTAGACCTCATAACTGTAGGTTGGCTTATCACAATGTACTCAATTACATATATCTTGCAAATTTAATGGCACCAATTCATTGATGATTATGATATAACTTGCACATTAGATGTTAGATTTACTTCTTAAATAATCACAAATTTTAGATTGAAAATTAGTTTATCTTATTAATTAAAATTTAAATACTAATTGAAATAAAACTGTAAAAGAAAGTTTTTTCTTTATTTATAAATTTTCAGAATTGGATTTGGACATATAAAAAAGATCATAATATCATTATAATATAATAATGTTGTGATTATTTTAGAACTAAATAAATAAGCTTTTTGCAATAATGATCTAATTGAATATTCAAAACCCATGTGAAAGACAATAGTAAGTTAATAGTAATTAATACACGTATTTATATTTTCCGAATAGAATACATTATTCAAGAAAAAGATTAGTTAGATATTAGCGAAGGATATTTTTAAGCTTGTTTAATCATTTATTTGCAGTGTAATTTCCCCTTCTAAACCAACATATGTGATGGGTTTACGAGTTGAGGAACACAAGCATGGGCGATTCTGCGCTCACTCGTAGGTAGTAAATTTTTTATCCCCTAAAAATTTAACTCGAATTTACTTGAAAAATATTTGAAATTTGACTAAAATTTGAAATGATATAATTAAACCCGATTGTAAAAATTTGAGAATCAAATCAATTTAATCACAATTAACCAAATAAATTAAGTATTTTTTAATCCAAATGAATAAATCCATATTAAGAAAAATTAATATTAAACTTATTGTTAAATGAAATGAAATGAAATTTTTAATAATGTATATATATTTATTATCAATTTATTATTAAATTTATTAATTAATATTAATGCATGTATGATGGACTTGAATGACTGATGATACTGACGAAGCAATTAATGTGAAAAATGTTCACGATATTATAAACCAGCTAACTGTTAAAAGATCTTATCAGTAAGCCAATTTTTTCAATAGATAATTTGCAAAGTTCTTTGACGGCAGCAATAGGAGATAACCCAGTAACGAACTAAACACCTGCGACCGACACTTCTTCCACCTTTTTACCTGACCATTTATGCCCCTGGAGCCACAGCAGTGAAGATAAGGATTGTGCTATGAAGCCTAAGGTCGCAATTCCAACTAACTAAACTAAAAGGCATTAAACACTACTTTATAATGTTTACAACTTGTTTGAGATTATTATTCGAGTTGCTTTCATTGAAAATATCGTACTTAAATGAAAATGATTCCTCAAATATCACCAAAAAGCTAGACAAGTAGAATAGAGTAAGATGTGAAAAAGCATAATGGCATAGCCATCGACATGCAAGACGGATAATTATGTCAATGAGGCAGTGAAAACATCTGTGTTCACAAAACTTCCACTAATGCAAAGGGGCAAATGCTACAATGTCAAATAATTAACCACTTGTGCTAATAAAATTTAAAACACACTAAATAAAAGATTAAATTATTTGTCAAACAAGTTGCTGATACCCAAAAAAGAAAACTTGCAATGGTCAATCGATAAAAATTAAACTAAAACAAGAGGTGTAAAACCCCAGAAAAGTGGTACAAAAATAGAAAACTGCACAAAGACGAAACTAGAACTATAGCAAGAACTTCAATTTCGAAGCCAGCTATTCTCCCTTCTTAGCACTTGACCTCTTTCAAAGCATAGGCAAAGAACAAAAATGTTGGGTCAGTGGCACCTTCCTTGTAGTAAGCAAACACTAGACATCCATCATTGTGCATACTCTCTCCTACGAAGCTGCAACAAAAGAGGAAGCATGTAAATATCACTAGCACATGTACACTTGCATAAATCAAAAGCAAAGAGACCAAGCTTAAGGAAGAGGTATTCACAATTGTAGGTCACTGAGCTTCGACATCAGGAACTTGGTTGCTCCCTCAATGTTTTTCTTAAAACTCTCTTGCTTTTCCTCATCCAACTTGGCTGTCAATGACTTGATGAACCGCTTCATGTATGTTATAAACTGCTTCTTGTCAAAAGCAGGTTGCTCCTACAAGGATTAGAAGTACTTGTCAAATTTCAGTCTATTTCTTCCCTTTTTTTTTGATCAAAATACTCAACAATAGCAAATGGAACTCACCTGGAGCCTAAAAGTGTTAACAATGTCAACCACCTTAACAGCTTGGCCATCAACCCCCTCGTCTTCATCTCCCCCTTCAGCAGAAGGATTTGTACCAATGTCTACATCAATAGCTCCTTGAACAACCCACTACATACCAAAACACATGAAATACATTTACAAGTAACAATCACAAATCATCAAACAAATAACAATGAGTAACAATAATAAAGTAACAATAACAATGCTTTGTTTGGTGCACTAATTGCAGAGGAAATGAAGAAAATTAAATAAGGGAAATAAAGAGAAAAGAGAAGAAAATAATTTTAATTTCCTTTATGTTATTTGGATCTCTTAATTGCATGAGGGAGGAAATGAAGGGAAAATTATAGTACATTTATCTTTTTAACTTCATTTCAAGTAATAACAAGTAGAAAAATAAGAGTATTTTAGTAACTTATCTCTTTTACTATTTTAAGCAAATAATTTCCCTCCATTTCCTTCCAAAATGAAGGAAAATTTTTTGGGTTCTAAATCCTAATTGAGGAAATCAAATTTCCTCTCATTTCTCTTTTTTTCTTTCTCTTATTAACTAACCAAATAAGGAAAATAATTTCAATTTCTTTTATTTTCTCTTCATTTCCCTCAAAACAAACAAAGGATAAGAGTCCATTTGGATAGCATATATCATTCAAAATGATTGCAACTCAAATCCAAAGTAACAATAATTTCAAAGATCACCCATCCAAACGAACCATAACACTAATTAGACAACCATAATCATGCATAATGAAAACAATTAACGAATATTTACCTTTCCTTTGACTTCCCACAGCATGCCATTCTGAATTTCCTTATATGGGAACGAGTCCGAGAGAAGCTCATCACCTGAAATTCATTAATAACATTTATGTGGTCAACATCTACAATTTAAACATTCAAGTAAACGTATCATAAATCATTCAAATGTGATTGGTAAACTATTAATCTAGGGACCACAGACAAAAACTTAATGGGTGAAGTTGGGCTTAGCGGGTCCATAATTGATTCGCTTGATTAGTTGATTTAAATAAAATCCATTAATCAACAAATCGCAAATTCAAAACAAAGAAACTCGTAAGTTCAACTAAATAAACTCTCAAAACTTCAGATCTCCATGTACACAAAAGTAAAACAAACGTTGGATTCAAAATCTAATAAAAGCAAATTAGATCAAATCTAGCAACCTAACTAGAATACGAGAGATCAAGTCGATATCTAATAGAATCAATTCAGAAACCCTAACAATAAATCAAATCAAAATAAATATTGAATGAAAAAAAAAATTAAGCAAATTACCGCTAAGCAAATCCTGATAGACCAACATAACGCTGAGTTTCTCTCGGATCGTATCACACAGAGAAGAAACAGAAGCAGCAGCAAGAACGCGAGAGAGCTAAAGAGGGTTTGTTCTGCTGTGGACAAATTTTATTTTTAATCGAGGGTTTTTGCTGAGATCCTGTTAATTGCAGGACACGTCTTAATTATGAAACAACACTTCTCTTTTTCTACAATACCCAATAAGTTCTGGGCTTGTTCACTATAGTCCTGGACCCATTCTTTCCTGGATCAATTCCTAACGGCAGCGCTACGCCGCCGGTATGTTCTAGAACATCACTTACTAGCACTACCTTCTTCCGTCGCTCTCCCTCCTTATCATTTTCATCCCTTGTGCAAGCTTATAAGAGAGCTATTGAGTGTTGAGCTGGCGTCAAGGAGATTAAATTGGTCGTTTCGTATCCTCTAATGGCTGCCTATCTCTGCAACATCAATACCAGCAAAATTTGATTCCAAGTATGTTAGAATCACAGACTTGATCATTAGACATACCTCCATGGCAATTCCCAAGTCTTAGATTATCACTGTAGAATAGTGTACTAAGGTAACATAGAGCTATTATTTTGTCACAGTTTGTTGTTTGAAATCATTTTAAATTTCTTCACCTATGGTTATGTAAAATCAAGAAGGAACAATCCAGTAAACAAGGGATTTTTTTCATTAGAATCTTTTCTAAGAATTGTAAATGGAATTAGTCTCTTATATTTTATCTGGTTAAAGTTAAAGAGACTAGTCATTCGTAATATTGAGTGTTTGATTCGCAGAACAGAGTCAAATGACTTTTCATTTTTTGGACCCATCAAGGCATCTTTTTCTTATCTCTCTTAACCATTTAAGATGTTGAATAACATATTTTGAGTTTGGATCCTTAGAATTGCCTTATTTTCATACTAAAATTATTTTTTTTTTATTAGTTTTGGATGCACTTGTAGTTTTCTGCGTTTCAAAATGTTATTTGCCATTCTTCCTTTTTCTCGTACCCATTTCTACCGTGCTCTCTGGCATTTTGCTTAAATGTATTCACCATCCTCCTTTTCTTACAATTTCCTATGGAATTTTCGCCGTACTATTAACATACCTGGTAAGAGATGCTGCGAGCCCACTTTAACATCGAAATATCAATCTTACTTGTGATTCTCTCATTTTATAATTAATTGATTTGGGGTTTTTAGTTTATTTAGAAGTCCTGATTCTTTTGTTTGCTTTGATTTGCTCATTATTAATTGAATTTTTTTTTCTCAAACTAGTTGGGAAATAACTTGAAATTGATTTTGACAATCAACATAGGTACCGTGGCCTGAAATGGAAGAGTAATTGTAATCATAATTTCAAAAGGGGGAGAGGGATGATGCTGTCTTTGTTGATATTAAGTAGAAATAATAAACTTTTTCAAATCCCTTACAAGAGACCTTTATTTTTTCTCCTTTTTGCTTGTAAATCATCATTTAGGCTGTCTGAAGTTGAAAGAATTACCAAAATCATCAATGATAATCAATTTCTTGATGAACCTTTACACCCCACCCTTTTGAAGCATCTTCCACTGGCAACCATTTCTACTGCCCTTGTTGAGAATGTTCTAGGCCGTCTCTTTGCAGCTCATTCCAATGGCCTCAAAGCCTTGGAGTTCTTCACATTGTCCCTAAATCATTCCCATTTTATTCCAAGTTCAGTTGCATTTGAAATGACTCTCCACATCCTTGCACGGATGCTCTATTTTGAGAAAGCTTGGGAATTGATGGTGAAAATTGGAAAAACACTCCCTTCCTTGATTACTCTTAAGTCAATGAGCATCGTGCTGTCCAAAATTGCCGAGTTTCAATCCTATGAAGATACTCTTGAAGCATTTGAAAAGATGGACAAAATGGTTTTTGTTAAGAAGACATTTGGTTCTGAAGAGTTCAATGTGCTCCTTCGAGCATTATACACTCGAAGGGAGGTGAAAGAGGCACAATCAGTTTTTCACAAGATGCATGACCAGTTTAATCCCAATATCAAGACCATGAATATCCTGCTGTTGGGATTTAAGGAATCAGGGGATATTACAGCATTGAAACTATTTTACCATGAGATTGTTCGAAGAGGCTTCAAGCCAACTGCTTTAACTTGTAATATTCGGGTTGATGCTTATTGTAAGAAAGGTTACTTTGGAGATGGTTTGAGAATTTTCAAAGAAATGGAACAGGCTAACTGCATGCCTACCTTGGAAACTATCACTACTTTGATTCATGGAGCAGGGGTTGTTCGAAACGTGCTCAAGGCCAGGCAGATATTTGATGAAATTTGCATGAGAAACTTGCAGCCTGATACTAGAGCTTATAATGCTTTGCTTAGTTCACTCATTAAGTGTAGAGAAATGGAATCTACCATCAGGTTGATGGATGAGATGGAAGAGAAGTGTATTGGGCATGATAACATGACCTATCCTACAATGTTCTGAGGATTGATGAAGCAGAATAACACTGAGGGTGTTTGTGAGCTTTATCGCAAGATGGTTGCCAACAATTTTGTCCCAAAAACACGGACTGTTGTTATGTTGATGAAATTCTTCTGTGTGAATAATCGGCTTGATTTGGGTTTGGGGCTTTGGCAATACCTGTTGGAGAAGGGATATTGCCCTCATGGTCATGCATTGGATCTATTGGTAACAGGATTGTGCTCAAGGGGAAGGTTGCAAGAAGCTTTTGAATGCTCAAAACAATTTTTGGAGAGATGTTGGAGAGTGTTTTACAGGCATCTAACAACATAAACAAGTTGAGGGAGCTCGATCAAATGATAAAGAAATTACAATCTGTTTTGCCCCCAACAAAATGGCATGCTTTTGCTTATCCATCCTCCACTTTTATAGAGTAACATTTTCTCTTACTTGTCAAACATTCTTATTGTAATTATATGTAAGCTGAATTAATTTTAAGGCATTTCTGAATATGTTTTCATTTCTTTACTTGATGGGTGAGTTTTCATTAATTCATTGTTGTGAGAACAGTTTATACAAGCAAATGCATGCCTACAAAAAAGTTCAATTGCCAATTTATAACCATTGTTATTTTCATCAATAATATTTTCATTGCAATTATGGTTATTATTTTCACCATCATCTGTATTATTATAAAATATTTATAACCTAAGACTGGCTAACATAATAATCATTCACACTAATTACTATTACAATTATTATTATCTCGCGTTTAACCATTAAATTACATGTTTTGTGGCTAATAAGAACATAAATTACAAATATGAAGTACACAAATTAAGGAATTATGTGCAATTTCCTTTTCGATTAAAAAAAATTATATACAATGTACATGTTTATATTCAAAATTTCAGTTGAAATGGAATAACAAAAAAAAAAAAAATAATACATAAAGAAATAAATTCCATAAATAATTCTCATTTGATAATAGAGTTTATTTATGGTAGATATGGAAGGAATTATGAGAAGAAAATCCAGGATCCCATTATGGATTTATATGAAAAAAAAACCATGTAAAATCTAAGATTTTTTAAGTGAATCTGCATAACAATTAATAACTATATAAGATATATAATAATTAATTATTTAAATCATAAATATATATCGTAAAAATTTAATAAAAAAAATAAATTATTAAAATTTTGTTCTGACGTGTCAAAATTTGATTGCCTTAACACCCACTCCCGTGAACTAGACCGCATACAACCTAAGCTCACCAAATCCCCCAAAGGTATAAAATCGCTTCTGAGCATTCGAGTAACTTCCCTATTTGGAGCTTTGAGCTTTGCACTGACAACGCAGACTTACATAATCCATTTGTGACTTCCTAACGAAGAGAATATGAGCCAATGTGTCTCTATTATCTCTTATTTCTTCTTTTTGGTTTTTCTTTTCATTCAATTCCTTTCTTTGCTCTCAAAATCCCAATTTCGATCGTTTTCGAACAGAACGCTAACATGGCTAATGCTCCCGATGAATCATCTGTCCTGTGCTCCATTTGCATAGAGGCAGTTTCCTATGCCCGCCGCACTGTTGTAAGGCTTCAGTGCTCTCACTTGTTTCATCTTGGTGAGTCGATCACAGACCCCCAGTCTCTCTTATTATTGTTTTATAGTTTTCATTTTTTCCATTTTTATTTTTCAAAATTTTTATTTGTGATTTTTTAAGAGTGAAGGTTTTACTTGTTAATAAATAGATTTTCAGATGAGTGGTAGCACTTATCTTTAGGTGGTTTGATTCTTTTTTTTTTTTTTTTTTTTCGGCACATTAGCTGCTTTTTGAATTGAACTGATACTTCTAATGTGAATTCCCTTTTGGCTGAAAGATCGGCCTTTTGTGGACTGATAGTTATGAATTTCGACTACTAGCATAATTTACCTCAGTCACAATTTCATTTGTAATGATCATATAAATCATAAAGGAAATTTATATTGATCGTATGATATAAATTATGAATCACTACTCTTCGGTAATTATATGTGATATCACTTCTTCTGATATACAATGGTTAAAGTTAAACAATTTAAACATTCCATGTTGGTCAATTATTTCCCTTGGCCCTTTTAAGTTGCAAATTGCAATGGCTTTACTAAATACAATATTTGTGTGGCGATACTTTTGATGAAATATCTTTTAGTAACACATTATATTGTTGTTAGGTGGTTGTATATTCTTCAATATTTCTCATACAGTGTCACAATTTTATCATTCCCGTTTAATGATCTTTACTTCTTTTCAGATTGCATTGGTTCTGCATTCAATGCATCAGGTGCTATGCAATGCCCCAATTGTCGCAGAGTTGAAAATGGCACATGGAGGCGTTTTGAGAATGACACTCCTAAAAGAAACACAGATAATGATGATGATAGTGACGAGGAGGATGTCCATCCCTTTGCTGAAATGGTAAAAACAAGGGCATCAGTGATTTATATATTATTAATTATCTTGTTCAATCAGCTATAAATGTTGAAGTACCTGTATTTTACTTTCTTATGGTTACTGACTTTAATTGTAGCAATGGTTTGCTAGAATAATTATACAACTGTTGGGTACATTTGAAATGTCCTCTAATGGTCTGAAACTTGCCATTTTAACTAATGGAGTACATACCATCTAACATTGTTGAATCCTTGTGAATCCATTGAGTTTGTTGTGTGCAAATGGCTGTTTTTGAAATTCAAACTGCAAGTTTATGTGTTCTCTAGACTATTTTAATTAGGTTATATTATTTCAATTGATACTAACTTTACAGTAAAGTTGAGGTTTGATATGTAAAAGGGAAAAAATTTGAAATTAATATGGTAAAACCCTTAACTTCTAAAAAGACATCTCCCAATTTATACATAGAAGTTACTTTTCATTTTAACCTATCCAGAAAATTAGACATAGAGTCTTGCAAACGTTTTTCTTTGCCTTTGGAATGTCATTAATATGCAGCCCTTAAGGACATCCTTTTCTTCAGTGAAAATGGAAGGACCAAATTGATCCTTACACAGGCAAAAAGCAAGCCCTGCAATAAGACAGATTCTTTGCAATGAATAAGTATTTCATTGGAATTCTTCTTCCTTTTTCACTTGTAACCCATCTATTTGGCCAAAAGAAATTTTGTTTTCATTTAGATGTTCATTGTCAAAGTAGAATTAAGTGAAGCATGATGTGTTATATAAATCCTTTTGGGCCATATGATCTTCTAGAGAATTATTAATTTTCTGGCATTTCCATATAACTTAATGAGGAAAGAGCATTTTCTTGCATATTGTTTTTCAATTTGTTGCATAAACATGATATTTCTGTACTTTCAATATGTATTTTTGATTATAGTATAACTAGGTGATTTTGTTTACTTGATTATTAACTATATCAAGGGCCATAACTACTATAATTGCCTCTATTTGATTTTGTTGTATTCAATATTTGCTTTCATGGTAAAATAATAAAGTTTAATATTTCACACATGGTAATAACCATGGAACCAAAATTGTCCGAAAAAATTGTGTTCTAACTTGAGACAATCCTTAATAATTATTTTCATTTGTTATATTTAAAGCAACAATTTTGAAATAAAAGTATGAGAGATCTTTCTCACTACCTTTATCCTTCTGCAATTGGTCTTCCAAGAGTCTTTGCAAAATTCACACTCTACCACAATAGCATTCTTATGGCCAAACCATTTTTAATGATCATGTGTCATCCCTACTTGTGTCACTTCTATAGCCATTACAAATCCATTTATGATGCTCATTTGTTTATGCTACACTTCTTATTTATTATAATCCACATTTTAGTGTAGGCAAATGAGTTGGTTATTTCTTAAGGTAGTGTGCCAATAAAATATGAGATAAGTGATTCCCATCATCGATACTTAGATTCAAAGTTTTAAATAACGTCCATTTCATAATGTATGGGCCATTTTATAATGGAATTTTAGCCCATTATTAAGTTATTTTTCTACGGGTGATTAACAATCACCTGGAAAGTAGACAAAATGTGAGAAACAAGCATTTTCATTTTTTTTTCTAGTTTTAACTTAATATATTGCATATTTTGTTAAATTCTATTTTGAACTATATTTTGTTAAATTATTGTTCGGTGTACTAATAAGATATAAGATAAGTGATTCACATCATTGATATTTAGATTTGAAGTTCTAAATAACATCCATTTCGTAACGCGTGGATCATTTCGTAATAGAACTTAAGCCCAGCATTAAGTTGCTTCGTTTTTTTATAGGCGATTCGACAATCTCCTAGAAACAACATACGAAATGTGAGAAACAACCATTTTGCATGTTTGTTTTTTGGTCTTTAATTTAATATATATATTTTATTAAATTCTTTTTTGAACTTATATTTTATTAAGTTATTGTTTATTGTAGATTTATGTCACTTTTATAGCCATTACAGGCTCGTTTGTTTATGCTACACTTCTTACTTATTAAGATTTATATTTTAATGTGGCAAATGAGCTAGTTGTTTCTTAATTATAAAGATGGTGTGCCAATCAAATATGAGATAAGTGATTCCCATCATTGATATTTAGAATTTTAGATTCAAAGTTTTAAATGATGTCCATTTTGTAATGTATGGCTATTTTGTAATGGGATTTTAGCCCATCATTAAGTTATTTTCGTCTCTCTATAGGTGATTCGACAATCACCTAGAAAAGGTTGACGAAATATGAGAAATGATCATTTTTCTTCTTTTTTTCGGGTTTTTAACTTGATATAGCATATTTTATTAAGTTCTTTTTGAACTTATATGTCATTAAATTATTGTTTGGTGTATTAATAAAATATAAGATAAGCGATTATCATCATAAATATTTAGATTCAAAATTTTACATAACGTCCATTTCGTAATTTATGGGTCATTTCTCGTAATTGAATTTTAGCCCATCATTAAATTATTTTGTTTCTCTATTGAAGATTAGACAATCTCCTAGAAAAGGTAGACAAAATGTGGAAAATAACAATTTCTCATTTTTTTCAGGTTTTTAACTTAATATATTGCATATTTTATTAATTTTTTTTGAACTTATATTTTATTAAATTATTGTTTATTGTACATTTGTGTCACTTCTATAACCATTACAAATTCATTTCCAATGCTCATTTATTTATGCTATACTTCTTACTTATTAAGTTCTATATTTTAATGTGGCAAATGAGTTAGTTATTTCTTAACTATAAAGATTGTATGCCAATCAAATATGAGATAAGTGATTACCATCATTGATATTTAGATTTAAAGTTTTAAATGACGTCCATTTTGTAATGTATGAGTTGTTTTGTAATGGGCCTATCATTAAGTTATTTACATTTATTTATAGGTGATTCCCAAATCACCTAGAAATGGTAGGCGAAATGTGAGAAACAACCATTTCTTATGTTTTTTCCGGCTTTTGACTTAATATGTTGCATATTTTTTTTAATTCTTTTTTGAACTCATATTTTATTAAATTATTGTCTATTGTAGATTTGAGTGATTTTGCTAATGGTTTTAATAAAATTCACAGCATTTATGGCTCATTCAAAATAGTTTTGTTCAATTTCGTGACACGAGTTCGTTTTTGTTATTGTTTCTAATTTCATTATTTAAACCTTGATCTTGTTTAGATTGCAAGTATATGGAAGTTCACATTACTCAAGGCCATTACTTTTGAATGATGATATAATTTTTCCCTAGTTTGAAAGTTTCAGCCCACAATGTGTATAAGTACTTAGTGGATTCATTTCGAAAGCAATCTCCATGTCAGCAATGGGGTTCATATCATAAAAAGTCATCAATATTGTCATTTACCTCAATGTTGACTTCTTTAACGCCTTTCAAAAACTATAAAATTTTACCTCAATATCATTAATGTTATCTTCTTAATTGCTTACTTTTACGTAACTTGGTAAGTAAACATTGATTTCTTAATGTGTTTCTCAATCATTTTACAATCCTACTCCAATTTGAGGAAAATTATATGGTGTAGAAGTTATTATTAACTGTTCTTTATACTCGAAAAAATTCCTAACTTTTCTAAATAAGTTTGCATTATATTGTCTATGCCCTACTAGAATCCTTTTTCTTGTATGTGTTGGGATCAAGTTATGCAAAAAAGATAAAGCATGTTTGAAAAGAGTGCTTGAAGTTTTGAACACTTGCAAGCACGGCAAGCTATGTTAATTTGTTATTAGACCAATAATATACTTAACATCCTTCCATGAAATTAGGAAAATATTTAACTTGCATTCATTTATGTTTTTCATTACCATTAGGAATAATATGCTTCTGCTTCTACAAACTTAACCTTGGAGTTACCATAGCTAGACTTCACTCAAACTAGGAAGTCTTCTATTGCAATAGCTTTATGGTGTCATTCTTGGGCAATGATTTTGTTTCCATGTTATTGTTGCCATATATAATTGATGATTGATTTTTGAAGATATCTTTCTAACATTGTGATTATTATTGTCGTTTTGGCAGCCAAATGAAAACCAATTATCTCTTGCTGATGCAGTGTGAGTAAACAGAATCTCTGGTATCTAAACTCTGTGGGTTATTTCCATCTCCGATTGTTATTATAGGTTCTCAATTGGATCTCAAATATAGAATCAAACATCCTTTTTTTTTTCCTAAAAGTACTTTTCTTACTATTTGTGTTGCTGAGTAGACAAGTCCATAGAGAGAATTTCTTTGTAGAAAATTATACATTTTAGAATGATCAAGAATCATGCATTTTACAACTTCATTTAGAGCATGATTGAAATGTAAAAGATAATGAACTTATTAGGATATGAGCTATTGAGAGCGAATGATGTTTGGAAGCAATTTTTATTTAATGACTAATTGCAGATGCTCTTGCTTATAATTTGCTAATGAGGGAATTCATTTTGCCAAATAAATCTTTTTTTCTTATCTTTTTTATACAACTTTCAAGGAACCTCTCATGAATGGATGAGCTGATTCCATAAGGAACATTTAAAGAAATCAACCTTGCAATGTATGAATACGTTCTCATTTTGCACCCTTTTTTGGGTAAAATTTTAAGTACTATTCCATTCTTCTATTTTGGATGATATAATGCGCAAAAATTTTGCTCTAATGATTCTGGCTCTTTTTCTCGTTCGCTGACCTTTTGAGTTTTGCAGGTTCCGTTACATCATGTTGCGTAAAAGTAAGTTTTAGATGTACTCAATTTATGTATTTTACTCCTATCATTTATTCCTTATGGTGATAACAAATTGGAGAAAACTTGTTAAAAAATATGAACATCTTACTTTTTTAATTCCCTTTTTCAATATTTACCATTTCTTTTAATTCTCTCCTTGCCCCTAATAGCTTTATAATTTATCGTATACCCCTTCCTATCGTAAGTGACAAACACAGTACTGTCCCAGTCAGCTAAGTTGCCCACTCAATCAGCCAGCTAGTATCAAGTGAGTGAGCAAAAACAAATGCCTTTAACATGGATCCCCCTAGAGGTGGCTACAATTGACAATTTATACAATTATAATTAAAAGCATTAGCCACACTTCAAAAATGTTCTAAGATCATGATTTTTTTTTTTTGGCAATTAGTCCTAATGAGTACTCTTTGATAGTCAATTTTTTGCTGATGCAGATTTGGAAAGAGTTGAGCAACGATTAGTGTCTAATGGCATAGTTCCTATTGGCATAGCTAGTACTAATTTTAATCGTAATATGACTGGTCCACACCTGTCCAGTGAGATTGTTGATTCCCATGTTCTCCCTCATGACTATGGAAGGAACTGCTCTTGCACGTTCAATTCTTTGTGCACCCTTCATATGGCTACTGGTCAGATCTCAGCTCAAGATGTTCCATCATTGAACCCCAACCTTCGAATTGATCCTGTCGGGATACCATACCTTGATTCCAATGCTCATCAGAATGTTGTTGAACCTCAGTAAGTTTTATTCTTGATACTGCATGAATTTTGATAAATATGATGTACTTGTTATAAAATATCAGCAAATGTGATTGAAGTTTAGTAATGAATAATTAGGAGTTCTCTGCTTGATTTGTTAGTCTAGAAATTTAATTAGTGAGAGTCATCATGTACTAAGATTGCCAGTGTTTCTTGACACCAGCCTTGATATTAAAAAGTATAGTCAGGTAAATTACAATTCTTTATGCAGAGGTCTGTACTTCATAATATCGTTCAAAAACTTCCTTCTGGTTTTGAAATCTGAATCTTTTCTCCTCTCTTATAGAATTTTCCATATAGAAATCTTACATATTCTAATGTTGTCTTTATATGGTTATTTCTATAGGCTTGTTGCTCAAAGTTCAATTGGGAATAATGGTTCAATTTATGGCAATTTTCAATGCGTGCAGCCACCTAGAAATTTTCCATCACCAGCTGTGCGTAATATGTCAGCTGGCAGGATTATGATTAATAGTTTGCAGGGCTGGTCTCCAGAAGGGAATACTGTGCGATATCCTGAACAAACTAGGAGGATCAACCATTCATCTTCCTCTAGCGGATTCTTCCAGAGCCACCCTCAACCACCAAATTTTCAACATAACGATGTTCGAGAGGGGAATAACACTGAACCTCGTGAACAATCGCGTGTTTTGGATCTTTTTAATTAACAATGTGAGTAAGCTCATGGTGAATTGGCCAGTGGCAGCTGGTTGAATAACCTGGGTGGATCATGCAGAAAAAGTGACGGAATCTACCTCAATTTAAATAAATCTACAGGTAGAATATTTTATTTTATCTAAATTGCATGACTTTAATAATGGAATGCAGTAGCAACTGCAGAACTATGTTCCGTTTATGCTTGGAGTTTTGATCTTTGGATCATAAAAACTATGAAGTATCTTTTCTTTATGTGACGAATATAATTAATCTCATATGATCAGAGTGGTAATTATGATTACATGTCTGCTGTTGATCTCACCTAAATTGCCCCAAGGAGATCTGACATTTCAAATTCTAGGAGTCTTTTATTGTTAGGTTGTGATATTTAAAATCTAAATGAATATTTTCTTTCAACTCTCTTTAAGCATATTAAAAAAAATATACATTCTTTCAGTATTTAAGACGCCATGAAATTAAAAAAAAAAAAAAAAACTATTTTTCCATATGTTGTATTATTGGGATTATGATAATCTCTTGTTGGGATGAACATGATAATGACACCACCACTTGGTTCCATAAGTGTGCCCAAACTCAAGTCAAACCACGGTGCAGGTTGTACCCGAAATGATCGATCCTTAGATGTATAGGAATCTTTGAGAAGGAGACAATCTTTCAATTCTGATGATGAAAATTGACGTATGTACATAACTATTTTCCCATACAGCAACATCATTCTTCACAAAAAATTTTGTTCTTGAACCAGAAAAAAGAGAGTATTTGCATATGCAGGAACATAACTAGCTTGACTGTATGATTCCAGTTCTACATTATGTATACAAGTCTACTAATAAATGACAAGTAACAATACCTTTGTAGTAATCGAACTGTATCCTTTCTTTGTAGTAATACCATTTCATGTTCATTAACAATATTTTGGGCACAATTCATTCATTTTCTTGAATTTCTTTAAAAACTGGATGCAATTGCTTAGTTCACACTATTATATGTCACAGAATTTGCAGTTTAGTTACTTTAGATTGTTAAAATTGTTTTTCAGAAGTGAGAACAAAAATGTGATTTTTATTGCAAAATTGACTAAAATTTCTCTACATAATCAACTTTAAGTTTTGAAATAATTATGTAAAATACAGAAATTACAAAAAAAAAAATCCCTATTTTATTTTTTTTCTTAAATCTATTATTTGGTCAAAGATTTAAACTTTATTAGTTAAAGATCTAAACTTTATTGAAGTTTACAAATTCATGACTAAAATTATTCATATCTACTCCATTGACCAAAATTTATTTAGTGGTTTAACCTTATGATTTTATTTTATTTTAAAAAAGTGTCACATTGGACGTGGCAAAGTTCGATTTTATGACTAGATAAAACTTGATAGGTAGGCCCTGAGATGAGGCCTGAGCAGTAGGCCTGGCCCTGGCCTACTTTAATAAATAGCAAATTCCGACGCAATCGTGAGCTTCGGATCTTCTTCTTCTTCTTCTTCTTCTTCTCACTCCCCACATTTTCATTTCTCTGTAAATATTTCGGTTTTCACAATGTTTGAATCACTGTATTAGGTAACTCTCAATTCCCATCCATTTCCACTCTAGATTGAAATTCTCATGTGATCTGTTCATTTCTTATTTTTCATATTCTGACATTAATTTCTCTCGGTTATTTTACTCGGAAAGTTTTAATTTTTCCCCCCTTTTGAAGTTGGTTTATTAAAATTTTGAAGCGGGTATATTTCAATGAAAAGATATGGATGGTAATAAAGATGAAGCGTTTAGATGTGTTCGAATTGCTGAAGAAGCGATTGCATCTAGAAAGAAAGAGCGAGCTTTGAAATTTATTAAAATCGCTCCACGTTTGAATCATTATTTGTCTGTTGATGAGCTTTTAGCTGCTTGTGAGAAGCTTGATTCTTCTGGGCCAAATTCATCTTCTGTTGATGAGAAAAACGTTGTTAATGATGACAAGATTTGGCCTGGTTCTGATAAATTTGATGAGGGTTTAAATGGGGAGCGGAGTTAGAGTGAAGAACATGTGGAATTGATTAGGCAAATTAAAAGGAATAAGGACTATTGTGCAATTCTTGGGGTGGAAAAGACTTGTTCTGTTGAGGAGATTAGGAGGGCTTATAGGAAATTGTCCTTGAAAGTTCACCCGGATAAGAACAAGGCACCAGGATCTGAGGAAGCATTTAAAATATTATGCAAGGCTTTTAAGTGTTTTGAGTGATGATTGTTCAAGGAAGCAGTATGATCAGACTGGTTTAGTTGATGAATTTGAGTATAACCAGCAGTACAATGTTAGGCGGACAAGGAGGAGGAGAAATGTGCACGAGTTCTATGATGATGATTTTGATCCGGATGAGATATTCAGGTCATTTTTTGGTCAGACTGAAATGTTTAGGGCACATCATGTTTACAGGAGTAGAGAAATGGGTGGTCGACAAAGGGAGGGTTTTAATGATGTAGGGGCTAAGTTACTTCTTCTTATACAGATATTGCCTTTCTTGTTGATTTTTGTGCTTGCTTATCTGCCCTTCTCAGAACCTGATTATTCATTGCATAAGAATCACACCTACCAAATTCTTAAGACAACTGATAAAATCGGTGTAGAGTTTTTTGTTAAATCAGCAGCTTTTGATGACAATTTTCCTATTGGAAGTCCTACACGAGCCAACATCGAGGACAATATGATTAAGGATTATAAAAACTTGCTTTGGCGTCATTGTCACGTAGAAATCCAGAGACTTCACTGGAGCAAGAATCTGCCTACTCCCAGCTGTTATAAACTACAAAATCTGGGATTAGCATGAAGGTGAGCTCATTGAACAATTTCCTTATAACTTTAAATTATTCTAATTTTTTATTGTTCCATACAAATTTATAGTGTTATGCATCTGACTTGTTTGTGGTAGATTGTTGCTGATGCTTTCTTTGCATTTTATGCTTAATTAGCTCTTCTTTGGGTATTGTTTTCTGTTCAGATTTTTGCTCTTGCCAAATTTTATGAATTTGCATCCCTGTTTAAAATGCTTTCTTATTACCTGCATTTAGGACGTTGGAAGCTCACTTGCGTTAATGACAATTTCATATCGTAGGATCGGTTTCTCTCTGTATGTGGTAGTGTAGTGATGTCTTAAGGTATTTCACATGATTACTTGTGATTTGGGCTACTATGCTATTTGGCTTCAAATATACCCCAAGTTAATGCAAATGATTTGTGGAATTCAAAAGATATAACAGTATCAAAGATTAAGGATTCAGCTTTGACCCTACCACTATAGCATTCTGCCCAATTTGAAGTTATTTCTTTCTATTGATTTGTCCTCTCTAAAAGGACTACTGATTCTGGAAATCTCTTGCTGTTATTTCAACTGGTTATTAATTATTAATCTTGTTCTTTCAATTAAAATTGCACTGATAGCAGATAAATACAACTGGATATTCTGTTGGAGATCCTCAGTTTCATCCATAATGAGTTGTATGATGATAGCTTGGCCAATCATTATACATGTGCATGGAAAACTGCTCTCTTTACTTTCTAAAATATACATGTTCTCAAAACCAAACATTTCTGTGTGCATGCGGGTGACTTTGCTGCTGTTGGGAAGGTATTCATTCAGTTGTGTGAAAATTCAGGAGAGCAAGCAGGCTCCATGTTACTGTTTGCTGCAAATATAAGAAGTGGCAAGTTCAAGACAACTAGTAGTCTTATAATTTAGGAATGGTTCATGGATTTATGTGATATTCTCATTTTATTTTAGCTTTTAAATGTTTCTTTGCTAATTTTTCCAACAAACTTCTCCTGTGCACATGCATGAGCACCTGCTTCAACTCAATTGTTCAATGAAGAATCTAAGGCTGATTTATCGACTGCATGATGTGGCATGGTTACTGTTAAATTTTGTATCACGAGTAGTATGCTGCAGTCTACAGGGTTTTTAACTATTTGCATGTCTTGTTTTTGTTTGGCTCCCTCGGCCATTTGCCTCAGCATACTCGTATGTTTGGCGATGCAGGTTTATCTACTCAGCTGATGCGTTTAAATATGATTTTGATTGGAAGGAATGTTATGGAGATAAGAAGGCTTATGTACGGAAGTTTGTTAATGAGTTTCCTGGGGCAGGAAGCTGTGATTTGCCTACATCCCAGATGGTGTGTTTAGAATTCCAGAGATATGCCCTGCCTTCATCAAGGGGACATTTGGCCCTGCACCATATGCAATTCAATGCAATGCTAGACCAGGATTGCTATAAGCCTATAACAATGGTTTTCAACACCATCAACATGCCACGAAGCTTTTTTTTTTTTTTAATACCAATAAATAGTTACAAATTGCTATTTGTATATGGCTTTGTTTAAATTTTTCATGAATTCCTACTTGCCTAGGAGGGCCGAGTATTCAATGAACGAAAAACCCAATATCTTGTATGAAATTTTTTTTCTTGGTTTCTAAGAGTTTTCCTTTCCATTGATCTTCGTGTTTTTTGGCTCATTCCAGCTGAGATCAGAGTCTTGGAACATTGTATTAATATCCTTGTCTCTGAGTTTGTACTTGAAAACGCCAAAGCTTTTGTTTCAAAAATCTGTTGACATTATTATTATTATGAATTATGTTTTATTGAAAATACTGATTAAAATTCAGAAGTCATCAAAATTTATTTTAGAAGTAATATTTTATTTATAAAAATTATGAACACTTTATTTTTGAACCGTTTTTTTTTTCCAATAATATCTTCTTAAAAAATAATTTAAAATCAAATATTAAGAGCATGTCTAGAGGGTTTTTTATTTTGGCTAAGGAGCCAAAATAAGGAATAAGATTTAAAAAAACCTCATCCGATGCTCTTAATTTTTTTCTCTCTTTTCTAAAATATTCTCTTCAAATGTGAGGAGAGATACTTGACTTTTCATCTTTCTTTTTTTCTTAAATCATTTTTTTTTTCATTCTCTCTTTTTATATTTTTTATATAACAAAAATTTTATAATTTTATTAATTAAATATTGAAATAGAGAGTGAAATAAAAAATGTTGAAATATGCATAATTTTTAAGATAAATTAAAATAGATAATTAAATTATTTATAATATAATAAAAAATAAAAAAGTGAGTGTTGTTGGAAATAATCTAAACATACTATATTTTGGGAGTGAGTCGTAGGGATGGCAATGGGGCGGGGCGGGGGTGGGAGAACCATCTCCATCACCATCACCACCCCGTCTTAGCGGGAAATTTCCGTCCCCGTTTCATATACGGGAATAATTTAATCCCCATTCCCATTTTCGTGGGATCTCCGTTCCCCGTGGGGATCCCCATTCCCCACTTAAATTTTATATTACTAAATTTATTTATATTTATAAAATTCATAAATAATAGCTAAAAATATAAAAAAAAAATTATTTAGAAAATATTAATAAATTCAATCACACAAAACATCAACCAAACATAATTAAAATATAAATATTTTAATATATCAAAAATATTCAGTAATATTTTTTAATAAAATATTAAAAATTCAGCATACATTA